>CALNHX010002417.1:0-179657 GCA_940337035.1 Agriotes lineatus | reverse complement strand
CGCACCCTTACAACCTTATTATGGTGTACACCGCAACATAATGTCAAATAAAGACTAGTGATACTCTACGGAACACCTGTATGAAGAAACGAAAAAGTTATATTGTAGAAACATCACCAGCTATTAATTCATATAGAGAGGCAAACTAAGGTTAGCTTAACAACAAGACGATATAGAACACAGAACCAACGAAATAACAGAAACTAATAGAATTAGAGGCAAATACGACAAAAATCTTTTAAAGTTCTAAGATCTAGAATTGTTTAGTTTAGTGTTACCGGAACAACCTCATTTATGACATATAACAAGCATAAAGAAGTGTGGTTGCTCAGTGGGGATGGGAATGGGACGTAGATTAAAATAAAAGGAGGCTCGCTTGCGATAGTTAAAATAACTGTACCTTGGCAGAAAGAGGGATAATTCTTGTGATTATAGCGCACCATATAGTAGGTTATTATGCCAGTGATGACTTGTGAGTTGCACTAGAAAACCTTCTTGGTGATGGGAAATAGGGATGCAGTGCTCAGTTCTGAAATTTGGAACCTATCTTAATTTGTTCACTCTGAATTGCTTATTTAACTTCAAAATATGCTAAAATCAACTACAATTTGCAAAAGAAAATTATAGAGAAAATTTAGGAGAAGCCGAGTAGTGCAAGCACTCTGATCATGCAAGCTGTAAGGAGTTGCGAAACGTTAGTGAATATGGGTGCACAAGCAGCAACAAGGCCAAATCTGTCTAAGTATCCTCGTCCTCAAGGTACTCAAACAACACGAGCCACCAAAGAGCATGGCCATCGCGTGGATTCTTGCTCGAGTTCCCAAGGTGCAAGGTACACTAAGCCAGAGAATACTTTGTATTTATCCACAAATACTACTCCGCTAAGCAGAAATTCTATGTTAACAAGAATAAGGTCACAGCTAGTACATACCGAGCAATTTAAATGCAAGTTTCCGGCCTCCATTACGGGCATTTCTAAATCATCTTCCGAGCTTCAAGTTGCTTTTTCGTGGCTCCAAGTTTGGTGACACTTGTTAAGTGGAAATCTCCCGAAAAATGCACATAATCCGGTGCGTGATTGGATTCCAGTGTTAATTGTATTACACGCATCTCTCTGGGTAACCAGGAACAAATGATAGTTCGGAAGAATACACTTTAAGCGGTTAAAAATCCTTAAGGTAGGCTTTGTTAGTTTTTTTTATGGCCGATGAGCTGACGTTTAGCTTCCATTTCAGGCATTTCCTTTTCCTTATACGGTTATCGCCTAATTATTGGCATCCTTCGACAATGGGACGCTACTCGTCCTTGATCCAGCTGCCGCTTCGGCATTCATCAAAGCCTCTTCTCTGCGAGCTCTCGGAGGACGACGTCGTCCGCCTGTCAACCACGTGGAGGAGTCGAGATTGCTGCCGCAGGGCCCTGCTCCCGGTTCAAGGTTAGATGTTTCTTGTTCGCGGCGTGATCGACTGCGTTCACGGCGAGACCTCAAGCCCAAGCTGTTGAAGGCAGTGTAATATGTGAGGTGCCGATAACATTCCACATCGGGCCTTTGCGCTATTCGATAGGCTTTTTATGCCGCTACTGTTATGAATTGTAACGCAGCCTTCAGCTGCTTTACTCTAATAACTTGCCTTTTGTATCGCTACTGTTAATGAGTTGCGACGCAACCTTCAGCTGCTTTACTCTAATAAAGTGCCTTTTGTATCGCTACTGTTAATGAATTGCAATGCTACCTTCAGTTGCTTTTTGCGGTTAAATTTGCCTTTTGCCTTGCTGCGGCTGTTTGCTTTTGAAACGACCTTCAGTTGCTTTACGCCGCTGAATCCCTCTTGTACTGCCGCTGATCATAATTGTGAAAATAGCAAATGGGACTTATTTGACACAACTCCTGATAAGGCTTAGCCTCAGCCACGTTATAAAGAATTGGCGCCCAACTTGGGGCCGCGATTTTACTTATTTAGCCTACTGCAGTTGTTCTTTCTTTCCTCTTTTTTACAGCGTAGTTGAAGCGTGCGGTTCGTTTTTTGTTGTTCTTTTAGTTTACTCGAAGACCTAGAAGTCGTCGAAAGCTACTTACATTTCTAGATTTTTCTTTTGTTTTCTCTTCTAATTCTTTATAACGTGGATGAGGCTAAATATATCAGGATTTGTGTCAAATAAGTCCCATTTGCTATTTTCACAATTATGATCAGCGGCAGTACAATAGAGATTCAGCGGCGTAAAGCAACTGAAGGTCGTTTCATAAGCAAACAGCGGCAGCAAGGCAAAAGGCAAATTTAACGGCAAAAATCAACTAAAGGTTGCATTGAAATTCATGATCAGTAGCGATACAAAAGGCACTTTATTAGAGTAAAGCAGCTGAAGGCTGCGTCGCATCTCATTAACAGTAGCGATACAAAACGCAAGTTATTAGCGTTACAAGTTATTAGCGTTACAATTTATTAACAGTAGCGGAACAAAAAGCTTATCGAATAGTGCAAAGGCCCGATGTGGACTGTTATCGGCACCCCACAGATTGCACTGCGGTCAACAGCTGGGGCTCGAGGTCTCACCGTGAACGCACAAGAAACATCTAACCTTGAACCGGGAACAGGGCCCTGCGGCAGCAATCTCGACTCCTCCACGGGGTGGTCAGGCGGACGACGTCGTCTCCCAGAGCTCGCAGACAAGAGGCTTCGATGAATGCCAAAGTAATACAATTAACACTAGAATCCAATCACGCACCGGATTATGTGCATTTTTCGGGATATTTCCACTTAACAAGTGTCACCAAATTTTGAGCCACGAAAAAAGCAACTTGAAGCTCGGAAGAAGATTTAGAAAATGCCCGTAATGGAGGCCGGAAACTTGCATTTAATGTACATGCGCCGAAAAAGCGCACGCATTGCCATTTCGAAAGGTAAGAAGTCCCAGATAGGCAACCTAGTAAGCACCTAGACGCGAGGAAAGTTGCCGGGCGTTTAATAAACAAATTGAAATGGCTTAAAAGACATTCGAACCGTCACAAATTGCTTTAAACAGGTCATCCATGCAGCTGCAACCACAACAAAGTGTTCCAAAAGAATTAATACGTGCTTGTGACGTCACGTTGTTCGATAAGCAAAACTAGCAGATGATTACCTGCGTTATCAGTCTCTCAGGGAAAAGCCGCATTGAGAAAACTGGTGCAGAACGCCGAAGGCGTTACTGAACTTCTAACGGAAATATGCCCCAAAACTTCTTTCGCAAAGGGAAACTTATTTGCTTAGAAAACAAGTGGGGCTAATGTATACATGCGAAATCTTATTCGAGTATATTTTAAATTGGCGAAAAGAACAGAGTCAATACAAAATAATAAAAATATAATCAACTTAGCTGAGATGCAGTTCATACTTGATGATTGACCTATCAGAAAAACCAATACGGCGGTCTTTGACGCTGATCGCATATCTTGACAGACGAGCAACGGCTTGAAAGCCGTTAAACGATAACGTCAGGCTCGCAAACGGAACCTAAATAAAGCAGCTGTAAAAGTATGCACTGGCAAAACAGGCGTCAATTCTACACGCTATGTAACAGAACTATGAACAGTTGGCTTGAAGCCACACGCTGACAACGAAATGATTCGCCGGGATAAACGATGGTCGCAAAATAATCGGATAAAGCGTCGAACGTTGCTTTACTAGTCGATTGCAGAACAGTAGCTAGCGGCAAGATACAGAATGATATTTTGAATGCATCTGATCGGAAGTCCATATGAAATTTCGCGAAACTCAAACAAGAAAGGATTCGTAATTTCATATCAGTTTACCAAACGGAAACAGTAAAGGGCCTTCCAAACTGCTCTATTCACGGAACAAATAACACACAATAAGCAACCTCTTTTCTAAATTATGTCTGACCAACTACCGGTCTGTCCCTCGCGCCAACGTGAAAGTTTAATGAGTCGAAAACCTTTTCCTGTTCTGTGCGAGCCAAATTTTCGAACGATCCTAATGATTCATATAAGATTCTACTTACAGTCCGATGGCTTCTAACTGTGTAGCAATGCAAACAACTGGTACTTAGTCCGCGTAATAATTATTTCAATATCATCTGCATACCTGAAACAATAAGTCATTGTCAGTAATAGAAAAACTCTTTCCCATCAATCTTGGTGTTTGTTTATATTAGTGTATTAATTATTTTATGCATTTCAATGATTATTGACAAATGACACTAACTATATTTGTAAAAATCGTATTTAATCAAATGACAATTACATACAATTCCCCGCCACAACAAATAGAATCTGGCTATTGTTCCTTCGTTATTTTTTTATTGTAGCAAGTCGACGTTCATCTTCTAGATAAAAGTTATAGTAACTACCAAAAAGTTTCTAAATATTATGAATTGAGCTTGGTTAACTCTATGTAGACATTTTTCGATTCCTGGCTATTGCATAGCGATTTTTAAAATCGTACGGTTACGTTTTCCGGCTAGCGCTGTAACACGTAGGCTATTGGTTTTTTCCGTGCTTGTGTGATTGATATATTTCAAGTTGGATTAGCGCTTTTGACAACCGGAGATAGAAGAATGGCTGCGATTTCACGACCACAATGGTCACCAATCCGAGTGTCGACCACGGCTACTATTGCTTAACTATCAAGACCCTTAGTCGGCACCCCTAGTGTTCTGTTGTCCATGCAACTAGATATGATTTGAAGCCATCAATCTGTTTTTCTACAAAGACAATTGGATGGTCACCCTGCACTTCACATTTCTGTTAGAATACGAAAGTCACTAAACGAGGTCTTTAGCAAAGTTGGAGTGTGCTAATGAACTTATTCGAGTGAATCACTGATCTTTCATGGGGCTTTTAAACGGAGAGACTAACGCGCCAAGCAAGTACATCATCAGCTGCAACAACAGCAACTATCAAATAATTAAACGCAAATCGCCCCGTAATTCAGCCGCAACACGAGATTCGCGTTGCCTCGGAAGCATTACACTGACACAACATGAGAGGGTTGTAGCAGGCCTGCGGCATAATTCTCGGAAGACTACCGTTTCGAAACTCGATGCTAATCCTAGAAAAACCAACTTAGTGTACGGCTAAGTGCTCTTGTAAAGAACTTCGTGTCGTCAGCCCTTCGCGAAATTTGACAAATCCGGAGCAACGTGGTTAAAGCAAAACAAAGCTCCCAAGTTTCGCAACATTTAATCAAGACGCGGCCGTGTTAGAGGCTTCTTAAATGATGAGCTCGTTTGGCGACAGATGTTCTGCTATTACATTCCTCGAGACTTATATTTCAAATCTGGGGAATATCTGTCACGTAATTGGCGATTGGTTATCAAATATTTCATTTCTCGTTATTTTGCAGGAATTATTTGAAGCTGTAATATTGTATATTTTAAATGTCGCTCAAACCCCTTCTTCTTGTATATTAAAAATCAAATTGAACCTAGAGCTCAAAGGCGCAGTATATTACATGCTTTTATTCAAATAAATTGACGTGGTATAATATTTACAATATATTCTAACCTAAAAAGGGTTACCGAATAAATGTTACTAAATTAATAAGAGCTATAGCAGCAGATTTTACTGATAAAATCTGCTGCTATAGCAGAGTCTGGTTAATCAGTTTGAACTGTTGACGTAATGCTTCTGCCTAGATAATTTTTACACAATTACATTGGCCATCTATTTCTTATTGCCATTAGTAATTCAGATGCCAAGATCCGATTCATATTCAAGTTTATAGACATAGAATACATGAAATATCAAGTTTCTATTGGTTGGTTAATTACAAGTCACATCTTAAGTAGAATTAATTTAGTAACGTACGCAGAATGTTAAAATTATAAAAACAAATTTATTCTGGACTCTGGGCGTGAATCTGGGTATGGGAGACATGCAACCCACCATTTATGGACCAGGGTTGACACAGATGGGTAGTCGAAAAGGTTTCCGCAAAATAATCGCCTAGTGTTGCACGCAGCAGTTCCGAATTAAACATGACAGCACAAAATGGATGCGTTTGTTTAAATTTAGTGTAGAACTAATATTACTAAATTTCGACTAATACCCGGGTTGTGGTTCTCATAGGAGGGCCACATTTGACGGCACCTAGAGTGATGCAACAAGCTAAATTCTTAACTCGCAAAAGCCCCGCAGCGTGCACAGTCAAAATGGCCGACGGTGATCAACGAATTTGCGCTTGCCTCGGGTTATAAGCGAGAGCTGTAATTCGCGTCTGGCGGTATGGCAGGATATCGCGGATAGGCAGGAAAGTACGCTCGTAAGAGGTACGTTTTGTCCTTACTTACTACTTTCGGCTACCAGAGATACGATGTGAACGCTTTTTGATAGCGAATTATCGGCGACCAGAAAAGCAGGTCGAAGGTGGCAGGTCGAAAATCAGGAAGGGTCTGGGTGCTAGGGAGGGTTCGTTCTACGCACTCAAGTGCATCTTACGGTGTTGGACGGCTTCCATTAAGCCCTAAAGGGCCTGAAAGCTGGGACCCCTCCAGTTAGAGCTGCTGGAGGGGTCGCTGGATCGAAGTGCCTTCAGTAAGGGAAACAACCTGGTTATATACCTTTATGGGCCTTGCTATCTAGATCAAAATCTGATGGAAATGTTCTGGATATAGTTCTGAGCGTGAATGCGTTAAAATGCAAAACTGAGGAGTCAAAAATAACCTTAGGCTCTTTCAATGCACAATATGCAAAAATAAACGCCTGCGTAAAGATGCTAAATCCAGGATCCATAGAAGTCCAGTCCGACCATTAATCACATGGTGACGAAACGAGGTATAACACGGCACACACAAGAAAAGTGATGAAGGATTATTAGAAGTATGTGTAATGTCACACCACTGAATTAATTCTTGAAAATCCAGGAAACCAGTAAAACCAACATATTAACAGAAAGCAAAACGACAGCATAGTTAAGACAGCCAGAGCTGATGCTCTCGTAGTTCGTAGAATCATAGACAGACCGAGGAAATGACAAAAATAGTACATAAAAAAGATACTGGTTAACACACAAGCAAAGCATCAAGATGAAGATGTGCATAACAAAGATTAATATAAAGGAAAATGTATCTAGAATATGATGATATGCATATCAACGCGCGTGGGGGCGGTCGGAATTGGCCCACGTTCTCGCGCGAATATTTCAGTGAGTTAAAGTCAAGTAAAAGAAGATTTTTTGACTTGGACTTCGAAGTCCTGTCCCGTCACACTGAAGCGAAGCTACAGTCGGCTTTGATCGGATATTTAGGAAATTCTTCCGTTTCGCATTCATATATCTCTTCACAGTCGCTCGCAGAACGACACTTTGAGTAGGTCGTATCCGCTCCATTCCGGAGGGATTCCTCTTCGTCGAGCACGCCGTTCATTACTCGAGCCCATCTTTCTGGCTGCCATCGAACAGTTTTTGGCATCAACTTCGAAGTTATAACTATTAGATTTTGCAATCACGATGCCGACCAAATTGCTGCATTCGAAAGCTAAGATACACTTGTCATGTTAATTATGAAACGAATATTGACAACTATCACAGTCGTGAACAAGTTGTAATAGTATAATAAAAAAATTAACCGCCTACGCCGCCTAAAGTTTTCGGAACGTCTACGTTGGCAGTGTTTGAATCGCCTTCTTGCAAACTATTACGAGCCTCTTAGAAAGCTATCAATATTTGTTTCCCGTGGACGAACAATTTTTCTAAAAACCTCTTGTGTAACGGAACGTGCCCGCTGCAATTACAACTTAAATCACCTGTGAACGGTAATAGAAGTATTTGAGTTTTTTCAATATAACCGTTATTATATTGAAAACGTACTTTATTCATGAAGGAGAATGCAGTTACCCGAATTTTTTGAAGTGCGATAAACGTATTAGATTCCAAAGAGATGATGTCTATCATTTTGAGAGAGTACCACATCAAGGCAGACACAACAGGTGGCGATTAACAATTGCCCGAATTTATACAGGTACTTTCTGGCCAAAATCAGTTTTTGGCAACCGCGAGCTGACTGGGCCACTTTTCCTTTCTTGCGGTGTCGTAGATCTGTTTTCCCCGGTAACACGGTTGCCACTCATTGCGAAATTGATGTATTATTGAACAGAAGGGTCCCGAGTGGTGTAGCTTGAACAAGCGTCCACGTTCGATCAGCAGAGTTAAGCAACGCTGTCTCTGGTCAGAACTTGGATGGGAGTTCCACGGCTGCATCTCTCGGCGCCTCGTGGTACGGCTATCACGGAAAAAAGTTGGTCCCGGCGGTCATACAACATCATGACACTCGTTAGTGGGGTTGGAAGTCCTCATAACTGCACAGCGACGCCTATAATTGGCCTAACGGCTGTTGGCTGAGTGCGGATTAAATAAATAAATAAATAAATTTTCAAACATTATTAAAGACAATCCTTAATTAAAGAAAAGGATGAAGTTGCGCAGTAAGCGTATACCTTGATTAATATACAGAGTGTATTAAAAGGTACGGAAAATATTTACATCACGCATTTCTATGTCAAACAGCAAGCAAGAAGCTTTAGTACCTATTTTTGTTAACCTGCTGGTTATTAAGTTATTAATGGTGCTACTTTCAGTAGTCAAATGCCTATGGTTAAGAATTACAAGTAAAATAATATCAGTAACTTACAGTTCAACTAGTAAAATAAATATACTGGTATGGAGTTATCTTTACAATGTAATAGTAACAATTAGGAAGTTATGTAAGTCATTAATGTCATTTTCTAATATTTTCGTAAAGGTTTTCCTTAAATCATTTCATATTAGTTATTCGGTGTTATCATTGTTCCAAGTTACTTTTTCCTAGTATAGAAAATATCTTAAATGTATTTGTTTCCACTTTCAGCGAGTCTATGGGTTGCTTCCGGAAGGGTATCCGCGACGGATAGAGTTTGGCAGACAGTTAAAACGGCAACAAGAAGTCAATCCGGTTTTCACTACAAACAATTTATGGACGGAGGAAGCAACATTTACTCGTAACAGACCGAAGAAACCCTCAAGTGTTTCACTAAACTAATCATCAGATTGAGTTTCAATGTATGAGCTGGGATTATTAGAAATATACTAATAGGCCCACACATTTTGCCTCGTCGATTAAATGCCGGAAATTATATCGATTTCTTAAACAACACTCTTTAGTGATTATTGGAGGAACTACAGCTTACTGAGGGTTCAAACTAGAGAATGGTTAAACCAAAACTTTCCTAAGACGTGGATCGGCCATGGTGGTCCAATATTATGGGCCGCAAGAAGTCCCGACTTAAATATTCTAGATTATTTCTATTTCTGGTGTGCAGCTAATTGCTTTTTCTGGTTCGAGTAGTGCAGTGTTTCTGCACTATGAACTGAATTTTCGATTTAACGTTATCTACACTGGTAACATATAACCCCATTTAGACCTTTCGCCAATCTTCAAAAGTTATGTATTTGTTGTAATGTTAGAAGTTCTCGGGGAATTATACTTGACTTTATAACATAATAAACAAATGAATTTTTAATTTGAAAAATTACTATTCCGTTGTATGTTTACGAATTTAAGTATTGCTGCAACCACCATTTATGCACGGGGAAGAGTTGAGGAGACAGCTAAATTTCTTCGAGCGGATTCAAGTTAGCGCGAAGGCAGTCGGTCAGCGTAGAGAACTAGCAGAATGTGGTTCGTCGACCGGGCGTGATGGCAGATACATTGACGTCCCCTAAGGGCAGTTGTGACGTTGTCGGATTTACTAATCACGATTGTGCAGTGGAATTTTATTTCGACCCCTGGTCGGATATTTTGAGGGACTTCTATCGTCCCGCCATCTAATGTTTTACAACATCCTGTATAGCGACGCTCTGAACCGCCATGGTCCCTCTTTCTATCACTGAATACCCACGTCTTGAATTGAAGCTACTCTTTATTCGACAAGCCTAGGAAGCAAGTTATCCGCGCCGGCGACTACCGCTGCGCTTAAATCCTGGCTCAACCGAGAGCTCACTTATCCTTGTTTTTGTGTGCAACATTACTGCATTCTAGCTAAGTTGATTATGTTATAGATATTAGTTAAGCAATACATGTTCTGAATTGCCGCAATTCCGAATATGTTTTATAAGCTAAGCGATGTATGTGGCGCCTAACCAAATTATACCCCGATGTTTCCGCATACATTCAAGGTACAATTTATTTATTTGCACTACCGCAAACTTTTTTTTCCAGCCTACAGCTCCGCGCCCCCCTTCCCATTAAGCTACTGAGCCACCTTCGCTGGCTGGTTGCGGGTCGTAAATCGGTTTTGCCCTGTAAGAACTGCCATAAAAATTTTCCATTATAAAAACCGTTAGTTTCCTCTGTTAGAGACTATATTTATTGGTGAGATAGTAATTTTCAAGTAAAGTGTTTTTATTTCCTGATATTGCCAATTAGAGTGGTTTGGCAACCAAAATGTAAAAACATATTTTCGAGGTTCAAATCTTATAATTCGATTGATTGTTTATTCACCTCGACATCTCAACAGACACATATAAATTTACTGCTAAATTTCAAGTAAACAAGAAAGAATTCAACATTATATATTCCAATAGATTTTGGCCACCATTTTTGTTCACACCAATATGAAGGTTAAGTTGGATATTATGATACTTAAGCTCGTTAGAAAATGTAACAATAACACTCTACAAGCAATAAAAAAATGTTCAGCATTTATAGACAGTGAGTCTCAATCATTGGGATCACTTGCAAACTTTCAAAATTTAGCCTAAATTGAAAATGGGTTTATTTTGAAGTAATTAAAAAGCGTTCGGTCAATTTACCCTGGTAATTAAAACTCGAATGATTTAAAATACAAATCCCACTGGATATCAGATTTAATTAAAGCTGTGGTTCGTTGGGGACAATACGCTATTTACAACGTTATTGAAAACTGCCAGATTTGTTTGTTTTTATAAACAGCACAAACACCCAATTGAAAAGTTAGATTACAATTTTGGCAAATCTATAACAAGACTAATTGTTCGTCTCCAGCAACTTTCTGAATCTTTTACACGATCTAGACAGCTGTAATTAGAAAATAACCTTCACGCGAACTGCCTGTCATTTTCAAAAGGAAATTATCAGTAGGTTTCGAAGGCCACGCTGTGAGCTTGCGCCTTCAAGTATTGACAGTTTAATCCTGAATTATTAGTACGGAAAGAGTTTCCGTGATGGCTCGGAAAAAGCCCTGGAGCCAAAGTGTCAGATTTCGTGACACGGTCCGGTTATAGGCCACGTTCCAAGTAATTGCTTGCTTCCTTTGATGCCACTTTTCCTTGACGTTTCCGAGAGCACTTGAATTGCTTACGAATGTGTTTCTCCTGGCAGGGAATTTTGGATGTGTCACTTCATGCGTACTAGGGATACACACTGTCGCATTAATGATTTAGTGCAGACACTTCATAAGAATGTTTTTGTATGTAGTAATATTATAGCAGCAATTTTCAACCATTTTTATTCGAATTCGATATTTTGCTTAGAGATATCACACTCTAATATACAGTGATCGCCAAAAAGTTGGAATCAAAAGGGAAACTTTATTATTCAGAGTGTTTTGGAAAATCGAACCCTGGCGATCAAAGGTGATTGAAAAAAGATTACAAATGGACGAAACGGCTTCCATTATCCGTCAAATTTTAAATTTGTTGACAATAATTGCAAAAAATTCATTTACTAGCCAAGATAGAAAAAATTTTTAGCATAGTTGTTTAAAAAGTAATTTTCTATCTAAATTTTGGTTGAAAAGTTGGAAAAAAATAACCCAAATTTGTAGAACATATGTAAACTGAAAAAAGAAAAATGCCCTCATTTAGACAACTGGAAAAGAACATTTACATAATTTTTTGTCAAAGGAATTCATTACTAGGGGTAGATCAGAGTTTTTAGAAGCCATTTAAATAGATATTTTTTACCATTGAAAATATTTCTCTTAAAATGCACCCTTGCATCAAAAGAAATCTAATTAACATTTTCTATTATCTTTTCCAATTATAAATCTTTTATAAAGGTTTTCACGTAAAGAAATGAAATTTTTAAAAGTATTCCAAATTTCCTAGTCATGTGTAGTTCTAATGTTCTTCTATTCTACATTGGATGTTTTTAATCAATGTATTACAGGCACTGAATGTTTGATGCAAATAGTGGAAGGTATTTCAATCAGCAATAACAGGTATTGGGCTAAGCCAATAAAATGTGTCCGGGATAGAATTTGGCAGAGACGAGTTTCTTGTTAGGCTCATCAAATACGATGTTAATTGAGCGAAAAGGGCGAAGCTTTTACAGGACTAGCAATTTAGATTGTACGTGCAAACACCAAAGCAGTAATAGCGCTGGAAGCAAATCCTACCAAGCTTTTCAAAGGAGGAATTGTGTAGAATTAGTAATACATTTCAAAAATATTTTTCTTCTAGACAGGTGGAACCCTTACATGCAATACGAAATTTCTAATATAAAGAACTGGCAATTTTCCGATTTACCATTGTTGATACTAATTGATTGAATTTCTCGCCATTGTTCGTTGTAGGAAAGGGTGTTTTCCAATTATTTTTGGATTAAGCTGTTCTCAGACTATTTATCGCCTAAATTTTATAACAATCATCGCTGGAATGTAATTTATGAATACACACAGCTGTGGATTGTGAACGAATTTCTATCGAATATACTATCAAAACGAAATTGTCGTACAAAAAGGCTATGAAATACACAACGCAAGGAATCATAAATAGCTACAGGGCTTTCCGTCTGTTCTTCTACCTAATCTTACGCAAACGTATGCCTTTGCATTTTAGAAACTAGCTTTATCTGACATTAACAGTGTTTCTGCTAGTATAATGATCGTGTAACATGAATATCCAGGTGGCATTGACTCGAGCTGGAGCTTCAGAGATGGTGTCAACGTCGCTTTTGATAGTGGAGCCGAGGTACTTGAACTGGTCGACTTTCTTTGGGTCTTCGCTGTCGATGTTGATGACTGATATATTCAGGCTTTTCAATTTCATTTGTAGAAAAACTTTTTTTCAGCTAATTGTTTAAAATTTAATATAAAAGTATAAAGTGAGAAATGTAAAAATATATTTCGACTTAATAAAAGTCTTCTTCAGTTTACATCTTATCTGTAAGTTAAAATACATAGTAAAAATCACATAATATAACAATTAGGAAAGTGAACGATTTACCAAAAAACATTAAAAAATGCAAAACGTACCTATTTAGTCAAAATTATTCCTTTTAAAAATTGGTCCTTGTTATTTTATTTAAAAACTTATATTCGAAAATAAGCGGTTATCACTTAATCAACCATTATCAATGTTTACTTCCCTATAGAAATAGAATATTAAAATTATTATAGTTAAAATCCAAATTAAAAACAAACTTACTATGGTCAAGGAGTTTAAAAATACTAGATTTTTAATTTACTTGCACAATTAGTAAATTAACAATTTCCATCTTGTTGTAGTTTAATATTTTGAAATTGTTATGTAGAAAAATGTTGACATCCTTCAGCGAAATTTAATTGAGAAATTGGAGTTTGGGTTTCTTTTTAAATTATTAATCCAGTTATGTAATAGTCCTTGTAATTTTATTAAATTCAAATTAGCTGTTATTACTTCATGGACTATTTAAATGCTTACTTCCCTATTGAAAAAGATTATTAATATTTTTTTAACCTCAATATGTAATAAAAATGAACTTACTTTGTTCACAGCGTTCAGAAAAATAAGATTTATAATTTACTGGCATAGTTGATAAGGAAAATCATTACAGTTTTGTTGTTGTCTAATATTTTAAATGTTATGTTAAAACACGTTGAAATCCTCAGCATAATAATGGAAAAATTGGTTTTAGGTCTCTTATTAATTACGAAAACATTAAAAATTATCTCTGAAAAGAAAGAGTAACTATTGTAGTTAAAGTTTTATTTAATTAAAATATTTCACTACTTACTATTGTTAAATTATTAATATTTTAATTTTGACTGGCTATACTCGTTTGGTCGAGGTGCCGCCATTTTATACACCTGAATTATGAAAAGTAGTTTATGACCAAATGAGAAAAATTTACTATCTTTTCTAAAAATATTATTGGCATTTAATACAATTGTTATTTTGAATTTAAGATTAATCAAATATGAAATTTATTGTTTTAGAATAAATTATGATAAATTACATTTAATTTATCGATATCAGTTTTATAATTAATTGAATGAATTTTTTTTAATTTCTATCATTTCCATTATTAGGCGTTTCTGTAGATTATTTTCTCTCTGTAATATTTTAGGGGATTTAAAATCAAAATTATGAAAGTTTTCGACAGCATGGTCAGATAAAGCTGTATTGGCTAGATTCGGTTTTTCTGCTTTTTTTTTATTGAATTTTTATGCTGTGAAATCCTATTTTTTAGCATTTGCTTTGTCTGTCCGACATATTTAGCATCACAATTGTTGCAACTCAACTCATATATTACATTAGATTCATTATTTATTTCAATATTGTCCTTAAGGTTGTTAAAGAAAATTTTTCCAAGGGTGTTATGATTTTTGAAAGCTACTCTACAGTTATATTTGTTAAGTTCTTTTTTTAAAGCTAAAGATAAGTTAGGAATGTATGGTAAAGTTATATAATTAATAATAGTTTTATTATTTGTGCAATTGTTAAAATCATCACCAAGACAATTTGGTTGTAAATCTATGGAATGTTTTCTATTTATATTTTTTATTTGTTTTAATCTATTTTTAATTGTTTTTTCTATTAAATTTATTGGATAATTATTTTTAATTAACATTTGTTTAATTTTGTTTATATTATGTTCATGAAATCTGTTTGATGATAATTTTATGTCTTTTCTGTACCAGTTTGTTTCAATTATGTTATTTTTATTTCTAATTAAAGTTCTATCAAGAAAATTAATCGAATTATTTTTATCCTCGCGTTCTATTGTGAATTTTAATCGTGGGTGTATACTATTGCAAATGTTATAAATATTAGTTATGTTATTTTTATTAGTTGCAACAATTATGTCATCGACATATCTTCGATAAAAGGAGATTTCAGTATTATTGTTGAAGATGTTTTCTTCTATTACCTGCATTACAAGATCTGCTATTGTGCTTGATAGTGGTTGTCCCATTGCTACACTATATTTCTGTTTATATATTTTGTTTTTGAATTGGAAATAATTTGAGTTTAAAATATATTCTACAGCTTTTTTGAATTTTTTTAAAGGTATTTCTGTTATTTCTTTAATTTTATTCCAAAATGTATCAATAGTTTCAAGTGCTAAAGTGATAGGAATATTTGTATAAAGAGATACTACATCAAGTGAAAATAATGAATGATTTTTAGGAAGAGTAGTTTCATCAATAATTTTTTTAAAAGACCATGAATCTTTAACACTGTATTTATTTGTATTTGTTATTTGTGTTAGAATTTTTGATATATATTTAGAAAGATTGTAAAGAGGACTCATATAAGATGCAACAATTGGGCGCAAAGGAATATCTTTTTTATGTAATTTAGGTAGGCCATAAATTTTAGGTGACAATCCGTTGTGGGATATTAGATTTTTATAAGTGCAATTATCAATATAATTGTTATCTAGCCAATACTTTAACATTTTATTATTTGAATTTTGTATTATTTCTGTAGGGTCTTTTTTTTTTCTTGAAAATATGTTTCATCATCATTCAATAAGTCTAACATTTTTTTATTATAATCTTCCTTATTCATTATGACAGTTATTTGAGTTTTATCAGCATTTGTAATTAAAATTTTGTCTTTATTTACGTTTATAAATTTTTTAGCTATTTGAATTTTATTATTAAAATCATTATTAAGTTTTTGTTCATTGATATTTAAAAGAGTTTTCTTATTATTATATTTATGTTTATAATTAGTTAAAATATTACTGATTGATGATCTGATGTTATTTTTATCATTTTCATTTATTTTTGATATTCCATGTTCGATGTTAGTTATTATTTTTTCATTTGGAATTTTTGATTTAGGGTCATAAATATTAAATTTTGGGCCAAATTCTAATACTTCTTGAACATTTTGTGGTATTTGGATATCACTTAAGTTTTTTATCCAATTATTGTTATTTGAAATGTTTTGGTTAATTTTGTGCGTTTGTTTTTTTGTTAAAATTTAAATTTTTTTGGTATGTTTAAGGATAGTTTTATTAGTTAATTTTTTAATTTGATTTGTCAATTTTGATAACAATTCCACTATTTGATTTTGATTGTATGATTTTTCCATTAATTTCTTAATATTAATAATTTTCTGTTTTAAATAATTTAAGTAGGAATATGAGTCATTGATAATAAGTGATAGGATTTTCTTAATATGTTGTGATAAAATATTATTAAATTTTCTAAAATTATTGTTATTTTCAAAATTGATATTATTGTAATTTCTTTGTAAGAACTTGGGTGTTAATGATAATATTTTGCATTTTTTAAGGAAATTCAAACGTTCACTTACCCTTACAATTTTAAAACTGTATTTCTTTAGTAGTAGTAGGTAGTTCTTCCACTGTAGAAAATCTTGTTGGCAAGACGATGACATCTTTGAATCAGTTTTTCAATTGATTCACAAAATAGTTGTGTTAAAATAACAAGGACCAATTTTTAAAAGCAATAATTTTGACTAAATAGGTACGTTTTGCATTTTTTAATGTTTTTTGGTAAATCGTTCACTTTCCTAATTGTTATATTATGTGATTTTTACTATGTATTTTAACTTACAGATAAGATGTCAACTGAAGAAGACTTTTATTAAGTCGAAATATATTTTTACATTTCTCACTTTATACTTTTATATTAAATTTTAAACAATTAGCTGAAAAAAAGTTTTTCTACAAATGAAATAATATAAACAACAGCTGTAATAATTTTTAACACAAGGCTTTTCAATGTTAAGCTGCATACCATATTCATTAGGGTTTCCAAGTCCCGGGACCAAAAGTGTTTTCGGGACTTACGAGCAAAATTTCAGGTCCCGGGACTAGTCCCGAAGATCCCGAAAATGGTCCCGAAAGAGAAAGTGTACAGGTGAAATTTCCGAATGAAATTTCCAAATAAAAACAAGTGTTTTAAATTAAATAAAGTATTTCTGTGCTGACAATTTGTGTTGGGGCTCGTCTACAACTTCTCTGCTTTCTTCCGGTACTAAAAATGTCTGTCGCTCTTCATCTTTTGCTTTTGTTTGAACTGCAAAGTGCGTGTGTAATCCTTTCATCAAGTTGCCTCTGATTATGATAATTTTGTAGGAACCAACTTTACATTTCGCCAATTGTTTATCTTCAATATATAAAACTGTTGCCATAGTGACTTCATATCGTTTTTTTTTAAATGTAGAATGAAGAGGGTTGCGAATCGGAATTCATTCTAACTGTAACGCTTTAGCAGACAAATAACGAACACACTTAAAACCCAAAAATATTAATTATTCAGCTTCTTCGCACATATCTAAATCCAACAAAAAAACATACAAATACATAAATAGAAGAAGATATGCAAATGTGGCTGAAACAACACACAGGTTTAATTCTAACCTACCGAAAACAATACCTCTCCTGCCTACGCAAAACGCAAATAATGCAGAATGTGCAAGAGGCATGAGTAATACGCCGGACGCCGGTGAATACCCGTCCTAATTCTCTAATATCGAGTATACGCACGCATGTTGACATGGTCCCGGGACTTCGACTGGGCTGGCTATGGTCCCGGGACTCGGTTTTTGTGGTAGAATCCCGGGACTGTCCCGGGACCGAATCCCGGGACTGGAAACCCTAATATTCATGCAACCTACTCTTCCACGGCTGCGTTAAGCCATGGAGCTGTTGGCACAGTTTGTTTGCTAAACGGATGTCGTCGGCGTAGAGAAGCGATCGTAGGTGGGGCGTCCTGATGTCAGCCGTCAATTATTTCATGCAGAGAACCCACAAAAATTGAAATCATGTCACCAAGGGTGCTTTCAGAATGCCTGCGCATTGCTAAAAAAGTGTAAGTACGTCGAAAAGGCGAAAGTCAGGAATGATATAATATCTTCATTCAATGCTCGGTAGAACATACACAAAAATATAGTATTACCAAATTAATACGATGAACCAATAGCACAATGCAAATTCAAATCATGCACAATAAAGGAGGCATTTAAAGCCAACAATTACATATGGGATCGGATGAGAATTTCGAAGGCTAGTTCACCTCTATGCGGATTATGCTCCTATAATTTTGTAACTGGCGATTTCGGGTTTGCTTACTTCGGCGGCCGCTAGATGGATTCGTGTCTACAGTGAAATTCTGGACTTATACGAAGGTCCGCCAGAAAGTCGGATAATTCATGTAGTGTTCAACGTCTCAGAATTATAACTTCCCTTGAGGATTTATAGTTATAGTATACAGGATGGTTCTAATATGCTACCGGGAAGATGGACACGTCAACTGGACTAGCGCCGGTGTCCAAATCGGTGGATTAGGTGAAGCCTTGTCACGTGTTCCGGCGCCAAGTGTTCATCAGGACGTTTTGCGGACGGAATCTGAACTCGTCACAGACCAGCGCAAGTTCGATTGGGGTTTTGGAAAAGGGTGGTTGTCCATGTCATCTGAACTAGCGCTTTTTGCACAACCCAGGTAGGTTCTTTGGGTTTAGGAGAGGTCAATGGTTAGGGCAGGCGGACTCGAAGAGTTGTTCATTCTGCCCGAAGCGCGGGCTTCTATACGCTGCTGGGGCTCACGTAATCTCAAATTCAGCCTGGGAATACAAATAGCGGGGAAAACGGCTGCGTTGAAGACGCGGGCGGAATGACTCCCACCCAAAATGTGCACTAAAATACCTAGCTAAAATTTGAAATAATTAAAAGTATTTGTATGTCAAGAATTTGCCTCGAAGCTATCGTTACAATATCATCCCTGCTACAAAATCAATGTTGATTAATCTTCTAGCTGTTATCTGCAAATTCCTATTCTTCTTTAGCATCCAGAATGTGAAGCAGCAAGATTTACCAACACACCAACAACCTTAATGAAGATAAAGATTACTTCCTTCCGTCTCTGTGGTAAGCGTCTTCTTTCCTCGATTGGTAGAAAAGTTTTGACGCTGGCGTAGATGACACGTTGAGTTACGTTGGTTTTTTGATTCACTTCTATGCCAGCAATGACGTGTCCGTGACATTCACCGAAATAATCTTATTTGAATATATATTGAAACCACGTTAGCAATATAACAACGCCAATCCAGTTTTATAGTACTGTTTAAAGTGCCTCCTGATTTGTGTAATTCCTCTGTTTCTTCTTCTAGCTTCGTAGTGGTAGTCGATTCAGCGTCAAAAGCTTGGAAGCCTTCTTAACGTCTTGCACGTCTCAGGAAGCACTTCAGGAAACGTAAATTGTAGTTGTATATAACCAGGTTATTATACTGTAGGAGTTTTGAACGTGTTGAAGGGATGAAGGGATGTGAATGGAATAGCAATGCTTAACTACCCCTTAAGACATTTGCAGTTTATATCAGTTCACAGATGAACACACCTCAGTGATAGATGATGTATTCAAAATTCAAATAAAGTACAGAGCTTAAATAAAAAATATTGGTGTCATGTTTTATTTAGTAGTAGCAGCAGTAGTATTTTAGGAGAGACTCACGTCTAGCCTTAACCCTTTATTGGGCAAGTAGATTTCTACTTGTATAAAAATTCTAATTTTTTGCATACTGCACCTAGAAGTCTTTAAATATCACCTGGTATATCAAAAAATACTGCAGCATAACCAAAAACAGAAGTTTGATACTGTTACCGTATGGTTATGGTAAAACTTTGTTGAGACCATATGGTAATATTGACATTTGTAGTCCTATGTGTAAGTAATTCATTTTTATTGAAGTGTATAAAACGTGTTAATTTATTAAACGTTTGACGGATATCAAATCTGCAATTTTGTCACAACGTGAGCCCGTTCCCCAGTAGTCTTCATGACTTGGAAAAGTAATAATCCCGATACTTAGTAAGATTTAACAAAATCTGTCAATTCAGAATTATTGGTATTTATACTATTGCCAGTTTCTGGCGTACTGTAGAGGTTTGTTTGATCTACTATATCACATATGATATTTAGATAGAAAAACTGTGTAAAGTATTCTAGAGGACTTAGCAATTCTTGATTAGTAGATGATACAAATTCTTGGATATCACGAACCAGTTTTAAATCTTCATTGGTCCAAATATATGGTTCGGCTCCCCTTTTTTGTTTTTTTTTTGAGGTTCTAGCAGGTTAGTGATATCTGCAGTTTTTGCAATTACGTGATTTTCTGTACGTTTGGTACCTACTTGGTTTTTTAGTCAGTATTTCATTGTCAGAATCTTTGGAATCGCTCTCAAAATCATTCTCAACAATAATAATACTTTCTTAATCACTAAAATCACTAGTTTCAGATATAGATGAATCAGGCTGTAAAACACATTTGCCGTAGAAAGATCGTGTACTTATATGAGTATCCATTTCTGCACAATATTTTAGGGACAATGTAACCATATGGATACATTCAATTTGAAAGCAGTTTACATAACGAAAACAGTTGTTAGCTGTAAAACTATTATCATACTTTGAACAAACAACATGTAAATAAACAATACTCGCAAATAGTAAGCGTATAATTATGTTTTACTCACCACAATTTAATAATTTACAGTCTACTGTTCACCACGCGTCACATCAGCTGTTTAGTGGTAGGCCATTTTGAATTTTATAAGTCTACAAAAATATATCCAGGTGTCACTTTATAGTGTATATAAAGCGACTGTAAGACATGCTTAAAAGTTTTGTGTCCATACGTATACATTACCCGAAAGGCACTAAATAGTTCAAAATTTAAAATATAGGGCAAACAAAATACTGTAACCATATGGTAACAAGATCGATAAAGGGTTAATAGGTCTTTTTTCCAACCCCGTGGATAAGGTCTAGGCATACAGAGTACTGGATACCTTTGTCCTACTTAGAATTTGCCGAAACTAAGGGGTTCCGACACTAGCAATGGGTCTTTTACATGCTACACATCGTAGTAACATGTGACCCACGGTTTTACATCACTTCCGAATAACTGTAGAGGTTTTCATCAGTCATTTTTTATTTTTAAAAACCTCACCGGGATCGTGGATCGAACTCTCGACCCATAGATCAGTAGGCAGAATACTTACGACATAACTATGCCGCCCGGCTGTGTTTTGCTTAACTATGCGACCTAATGAATTAATACTTGACATAATTGCAAGAGCGGCGGCTGCAAAACCCCTTGTTTTCAAATAATAACGCTGCAACTTGATGCAGTGGGGTGACACCAATACTGAGGCTTGCATAAAGATAGTTTGAAATATTGCACATTCTGAACTACATTTAGAATAATCTCTAAAACTTCTTTGTGGCGTGGTATAATTCATGCTCTTATTTGAGTATTTCGCCACGTTCGATATTTTTCATATTTTTAATTTTCATAAAAATATTAGATATCGAACGTTTCAAGGAACAATCTGTTATAATATGTATAATATTATGTTGTTGCAAGTTAACCAGTGGTATGAGACTATTCAATCAATGATAAGGTTGTACGCAGGATCAATACAATACTCACAAATAAGCGTTTATTAACATCCACCTGACTGCCACGTTGACAGGTCATACCTGCTAGATTTATGTTACCGTTTATATCCTAACATCCTCTCTTTTTCAAATATAACAATCAATTATAAATTTCAAATATAATTAAATTAGAGGATTGTTATTCACTTCCACGGGGTCGGGGAATATCGCTCTGGAGCTCGCTTCTGCCTTGTAGACTTTCTGATAACTACTGGAGTAGAAACTGGGCTCCCTTGGATCTGTACAGGGTCATGGGATTGGGGCGGTTGTTGCTGATCAGTAATCTGCTGCTCAGGGTCTGCTCCAATCTCATCCTCGTCAATCTCGGATTCTTCCATTTCGCTCTTGGATGGAGGGGATTCTGGTGTCTTTCTAATGTCCTTTCGGTTACGTCTGTAGACACCACCCTTGGATTGTACATTGTATGATCTCTTATCAACTTCGGACAAAATCACACCTTTACTCAAAGTCTTGTCTCGAGGCAGCTTTATTCTAACTGTTTCTCCTTCGGACAAGTTCTGTTGTAGCTTTGTACCTGCATTATAGTACTTGGCTTGCTTTTCTCTCGATTTTTCAATTTTCTCCTTCACATCAGAATGGGTACTGGGCAGGAGCAACTCATCTCTGGTTGGTAAAAGTCCACGAGTTCTCCTTCCAAAAATTCTTTGTGCTGGACTCAAACCGGTTACTGCTGAAGGAGTGTTTCTGTAATCCATCAATGACATCTGGAAATCTCCATTCGAATGTATTGCTCTCATCATTAGGCCCTTACAAATTTTCACTGCACTCTCAGCTTTACCGTTTGATCTCGGATAGTGGGGGCTAGAAGTTATACTGTCAAACTCCCAATCACTGGCAAACTTCTTAAATTCTCGACTCGCATACTGTGGTCCATTGTCACTGTAAAGTCTTTCAGGAACTCCGTATCTCGAAAAATGCTCTTTAAGTTTCATAATCACAGTCTGAGTGTTAATTTGCTTAAGTTTGTCACATTCAATGAAATCTGAATAGTGGTCAGATGAACGTTAATAAACGCTTATTTGTGAGTATTGTATTGATCCTGCGTACAACCTGATCATTGATTGAATAGTCTCATACCACTGGTTAACTTGCAACAACATAATATTATACATATTACTAGCGGACCCGACAGACGTTGTCCTGCCCGCTACTTGCTATTAGCGGACCCGACAGACGTCCTGCCCGGTGCCTGCTATTAGCGGACCCGACAGACGTTGTCCTGCCCGCTGCCTGCTATTAACGGGTTCAGCAAACGTTTTTTCGATTTTCGAATTTTCGATGTTTTTTATTTTAAAACATATTGGGAGGTGGTGGGGGGGGGTGAAATTTTGGGGTTATATGTTCTGATATGCGAGAAGTCTTTCAAAAATTAAAACATAGAAATTCGTCAAAAATTTTAAAAAATCCTAGAATCCGATTGCAGCGCCACCTACCAAGTCCAATTGTGAATGTAAACCATCTAGGGACCCACTCAAACACACACAAAAAAAATCATCAAAATCGGTCCAGCCGTTTAGGAGGAGTTCAGTGACATACACACGTACAGAAGAATTATATACCGGGTGCTGACTTGCGCGACGCACCATAGGAATTTGCATAGTAAATTATTTATGTTCAATTATTTGCTCCCCTAATTATTTTAGAGCTAAAGTGTAAATACATTTTTTGTAGAGAAAAAAATACTGCATCCGTTCATACTGTTGCTAACAATTTTTTATTTTCCGGAACCGAAGGAATGCAAAAAACAAACTAGCATTTTCACAAAAATCAGTGATGCCATAGAATTATTGAAACAAGCCAATTCCAACGCAAATGCGTGCGGCGCGACAATATGTGCTGTTTGTTTGTTTGTCATTGGTGTTTGACGTTTATAATAATTCATTATTAATTATATTCTGCTTAATGTCTCTAAGGTACCTAGACCTTGTCCATAACAAAAATGGTTTTACGAGTATGGTGGACGTTCGTTAACTAAGCTCCTTGTTTATTGTAAAATATCCGTATCGGCAAATTCCAAACAGTACAACCATTAAAAGACTGATTTATTTTAAGTTTAAACTACAGGCACGTTAATAAATAATTGTAGGTGTAATAATGCGGTTCAGCACTTACACCAAAACGAGAAAAACGACAATAAATTCAATCTTTTGGCGGCAGTGACTGGATGATCGCCCCGCACGCACTTGCGTTGGCATTGGCTTGTTTCAGAAATTCCATGGCATCACTGATTTTTGTAAAAATGCTAGTTTGATTTTTTGCATTCCTTCGTTTCTGGAAAATGAAAAATTGTTAGCAGCAGTATGAATGGATGCAGTATTTTTTTTTTCTACAAAAAATGTATTTACACTTTAGCTCTAAAATAATTAGGGGAGCAAATAATTGAACATAAAGAATTTACTATGCAAATTCCTATGGTGCGTCGCGCAGGTCAGCACCCGGTATATAAAGATAACACAATCTGCCCTCGTTATCAACAATCAACAATTAAAAATTAAAACTAAAAATGAACAAGGAGCTTAGGTTGCTTGACACTGACATTTGTTGATTACCTATAGCTACTTAATCTGATCTTTAAGAATCGATAACCAACTCTTGTCTAAAAATATTCAAAAATGCGTGTGAACAGTGAACATCTTGGACCTTGTGTATGTGTGAAGAATCAGAACATCTTTCTGAAACATATTTTAACCCTTCTTGTGTATAGCATGATATAGTTTATCGAGTGTAATAGAATATAAGTAACCGTGAATTCAATTTTTCTTCACATTTCAGGATTCGTTGCAGTTTGAAGTTGTCCCAGTTTTGAATCGTTCTCTATAGGTTCACCACCCCAACTCAACTCTTTTGATCAGTATTTGATTTTATACAGGCTACAGCATACTTTCATGTATAATTTTTTGTCCGTTGATCTCCAATGTTAGAATTTTAACGCTTAGATGCTCTAATTTAACTAAATTCATTTTTAATGACATTTACTACACAAGAAAACCACAATATGCCATAAAAGATTTGAATTTTGCACAAGAACTATAAAAACGTAGTGTATATATTACGATGCAATGATGTTTGCTGTAACGTTAATTTATTTATTTTATCCTATTATGTTATTATGACAATATCTCCTTCGCAACGAGTTGCGTTAAGATGCATTTAACAACACTAGTGTTGTTAAGAAAAATAACATAACGATACTTTATTAGCATTAATCACATGTTGACAGCACTGAAATGTATTGTCAGTCTATGTCAAATTCGATGTTAGTAGGTTAGGTTTTGTTTGTTATTTGACACAAACTGATACAAAAGTTAACCTAAAAATCTCAAATTTAACATAACCTGACAGTGCTACCACCAATACAGTATTGAGTTTTTATTTTACTGGTGATACCACCACTCGCTATTGTGTCATTAATAACCATTTTTCCTATTTTGTCAAGATTAGTATTTTAGGATAAAATAAACCGTGTTACGATATACGTAACGTTATTCGCTTTCTACATTACTCGAGAATTTTAAAGAACTCGCTCCTAACGTCGCTCGTTCATTCAAACTATTCTCTTGTAATGTAAAAACCTTGATAACGTTACTTGTATCGTAAATTACTATTAATAGCTAGGCTAGGTATGTTATTAACATAGTACCTCTTCCATCTCTTTAAAGATAACTTAATTAGTAAATTCTCAATTGTATGGATTGCTTTACACATTGAGTTATGCTATTTGGCGTTTCTAGCGCACTTGTGGACTCACTTAGTTCTCGATCATTTTTGGTAAAGTGGAGACCTATTGATTCGTTTACACGAAGTTGTGAACATGCTTCAGCTTGCAGGTAAGCAGCGCCCACCAGAAGGCTGACGTTGCATTGAGGATTTATCGTTGCAATTACGCCTTCCGCAGAGGAGAGAGGTTGTCTGTGGCAGAATCATCTGCCATAGCAACTCCCAGCGCACGGTAAAGTGGATTGCAAAATTCTGCCACCGTTAACCCCAAGGAACACTGCCATCTTCCCCGAACGCCTTTTGTAGCAGTCTTGATTAGGGCTTTACGAAGGGGTAGCTTCATCGACTCTCCCTGAACCGACGATGCTCTCCAGGACAAATATTGTCAAAATCCCATCTCGTCGTGCCAATTGCTAAGGCAAACGATTTTTTTGCTGTATGTGCATTGGGATTTTGATAAAAAAATGCATTGCGTAAGTGGTTCGGGTTTATTTAACTATGAACTATAAGCGTTGCGTTTTTAACTGTTGAATGGTTTGAGTTGTGTCTTCCTCCCATAGTTATAGAGAGCCGTTAGCCCATAAGGCCACTGCTTATTAAACTATTAACCCTTGCGGCACTTTCTGAATAAATAATTAAAAATCATGAAGTACCTAGCATTCAGAAGACGTCCCAACGAACTATTTTTTTATATTATTGTGCATGTAATCTCGCTAGTATTGGAGATAAACAATAGACGTTTTGTTTATCTTTTGCGTTTATTCTACTGTATTTTTTACATGTTCTTTCAAAAACTGTACAGCAATTAGCAGACAGAGTACTAATATCATCAAAGGCAAATCCTAGCGGCGAGCGCTGTGGCATACATCGGTCTAAAGCATACTTTGTTTCCTATTTCAGCAAATGTGAATGCAAGTACAGGATTCGGCTAAGGCAAACATATTCTGAGCTTTCATATAGGCGCAACTTGTCTGTAAATAATCACGATCCTATGTTTCGACTGACCCACTAGCCGGGGTAAAACTTGTCTTAGAACTAAACATTAACGGGTTGGGACAATGTAACCATTAAAAGATATAAATGCTATTTATTCTAAACGAATTTGCGATAAGATAATCAAGATAAGTTGATTTTGGTTGTTGAAAAGTAACAAATTTTACTTTTAATATTGTAATTGATATTTTTATGTCATCAGATTCTGAGAATAATAATAATAAATAAAAATGTTTGGTTTATATTGAGAATCCTTCTTTATTTAGCTTCACTCAACTCTAATCATTTACCCCATCAACCATCTAACTAGTAATCCGGAAAGGGCGGCAAGTGAGACTTTGTACGCCGGCGGCGGGCAAACAAGAGACCCCCTGGCTACTGTTAATTCTGCTCATATGAAACAATGTTATCTATGTAGCTAACATCATAACTATGTAAGATAATTTGTTGAAAGAATTTAATATCGGTAATATTGTACGATGCAAGTATTTTAAGATGATGATTATGTTTCTAATGAAAAAACATTTTTTGCACTACTAGTCTCAGAACGCATCCTTATTGGCCTATTTTTAGGTCGTGAAGTTGATTTTCTCCACCAAGGGAGAGAAAGTAAAATAAACAATTTTCACCGTGGTAACTGATAAATTGCTAAGTTACCAAATATGACTATTTTAATTTTGACGTTTTAAAGAGCTGTATTGTCAGGTTGACAGTTAAAATATTTTCGAAATTTGTTGGGAATTTAGGTATTAAGCTGTTTGGTAGTGCAAAAAATAGTATATACACCACGGTAGCGAATCGTCTTATAACCTTCGCGCTCAGTATCTAATATGCGCTCAGGTTATAATACTGCGCTTGGCTACCTTGATGTATAATATACTATTAATAACCCATAGCATTAGTACTAAGAGCCTTTTTTCTGCTTATTATAAATTACTTCAAATTTCTTTCAATATTTTTATTTCCTTTTACGATAAAGGAAGTATTGGATTCACCCCAAATATTCGAAATTGAGTTTTCAACAGATCTTCACGTTTTAGAGTCCCCTGGTCCCAAAAACATTTTTTTTATTGGTCTGTCTGTGTGTCTGTCTGTGTGTCTGACTGTGTGTCTGTCTGTCTGTCTGTGAACAGAATATCTCAAATATGAAAAGATGTATGGCGTTGCAACTTCATATATAAGGTTTGTGTACTATATAGATGAGACAGCAAGCATAACCGGAAGTAGGTGTTTACCTTTGTGATTTTTTAGTGTTTTTCGATTTTTTGAAAAACGGCTCTAAAGATTTTTTCAAACTTTACATTTTTATTACATTTTTAATGTGTATTGATGTGAGCTAAATGATTTTCCAGTTTAATACTTCTAAAGTGGGCTTTTCTTGTGTTTTTTTCAATTTTTTTTATTAACTTCTGTTTTAATAGAACACCCCGTATATTATTACATTTTTGAATTCAGCTTAAAATTTTAGAGAAAATTTGTCTCTTTAACTAACGCTCTATTTTCTACCGTTTTTATAGAATTTGTAATTTTTGAAAATTTTTGACAAATGCTTAAAAATTAAAAATTAAATTTTTGACTAATTATAATATCACTGTAAAAGCAAGTTGTGTGAGTGTATCACACCAGATTTTTTCTTTATTTTTTTGTGTAAGTACTCAATTGTGACTATATAGATCTAGATTATAATTTGTTAAGTCATTTTGCTGTTGTAGATGCTTAATTGCCTTTCACGCCTTTAGGGCAACTTGTTGCTATTTTAAAACCATTTTTCAATTTTTGCGCACTAGCACAATCTCATCTTCCGCACATTTGATTCAGGTCATTTTGTATTTTAAGTAGCCACCTAGGCTTTAGGGCAGCGTGCCCGTATGCTAAACCCTTTTAGTTACTTATTTGGCTCCATCGCCTAATTCTACAATAATGATTTTGCACATATTTGACCCCAAACGCAGTATTTCTCGTCAGTTGGAGCACCCCTTTGCTGCTACTTTGGCAGCCGGGTGTTCGCTCGCAAGGATTCCGAAACTTCTAGAAATCATTCCGTTGAGGCGCTTCGCCATTGGCTGTCTTTGATACCGGAATTAATTTGTTTTGTGGAGCGCATCGCCATTGGCTGTCGAGAGTCACGTGGCAACGCCGTTTGGCTCACGCCACTTAAGCGTCGTAACGCTCCTTGCATTCTTTCCGTTACGGGTCGTCAACCGAGACAGTCGCAAGTGTGATGATTTTAAGTTTAGCGGCGCCTCGCCTTGTTGCGAGGCGCCGACGCCGTCTCTTCAATATGTGCCATTACGGCAAGGTGTCCCCGCGTTATTGCAGCGATTAAGGTATAGAAACAGTTTCGCATTAGGAGGACTTCCGCTCTGGCCGTTGATCGAAGGAGGTGGCGTGTGGTTGTGTGAGTGGCACGTCTTTACGTCGAGGCGTAGGTGTGTGAAGGGCTTCTTGGGGCCAGTTCTGCGTTGGTGAGAAAGGGGGCTCTCCCTTACAACTCGCTGTTTCGAGGATCTTTCTAGGCAGGACGAAGTAGGCCTTTTTTGTCGCTGTAGCGTGCTCTTAGGAGAGCGTCCTAACGTCGCCATCTCGGCGGATTCCAGCCCGTTTACCCCTAATGCCGTGTTTTGGCGATTGAGCTGCCACAGACTGCCGTCTTCTACCAAATGACTGCACGCCACTCTCATGGACCGTCTGCGGACTAAGGTATTTGTAATTGTAACCATTTAAACATAGTAACTGTCACTTGTGCGAGCGCTGGTGCTTTGTGCTCAATTTTATGTGGGCGGATGCATGCCCTTGCTTGCTTGTCGCGGCTTTTATTTTAATGCCGGTTTGAGGCCACCATGCTGCAAGACGCTACTTTGGCAGCCTGCCAGTAAGTTCCTGTGCGCGAGTTTCGCGTTTCATCGCCTAAATAACAAAAGAACTCTGCGATCACGATTTGGTGTTACGTTGGTGCACTCAGTAACGTTAGGTGTGCGAGCTTCGCTATATTGTACCGATTAATACCTAAATAGAATTAACGCCTCGCCGTGCTGGGCTGGCGCGTCCTAAGCTGTTCGAGCTTTTCTTTGTTTATGTTTGCGAGGGCTTTGTGCTTTGCTTCTTAGGTGTTAACCGCAGGTCGGCGACTGTTATCGCGCACTAACGCGCCCTTTTGCCGGAGCGCGTATTTCTTAACTGTACTCTAATATGTTCATTAGCATAGCGCGTCCATCAGCTGATGCTTAACGTAAGTAGTACCATAAGCTTGCGGCACGATTTGTTGCCAGATGTAATTGGCGATCAATAGACGCATATTTAGTTAAGGGACGTATTATTCCTATTCGACCTGTGCATGCTTTGTTTCAGATAGCGCCTTTTACAATGTAAAGATTGGTGTACGGCGAGACGTGAGAGATCAGAGCGTGCAGGTAGGTCCAGTGATTGCGCAGTCTCGGTCAAAGAGTCCCAATATTACCATTCTAGTACGAAATTGTTATTTGAGCTTGCAGCTCATGAGAATTCTTATCGACGGAGTATCTCGAATACTTCGCTCCGTTTAACCGCCCAGGCCCGGTTATTCGAGTTAAGACAGGCTTGGTAGCGCCCTCACAATTTTGACGTACCCTATATATATGCCTCAACACGCTTGCCCAGAACGTATCGTGTGACTCACGCCCGACTCCTGAGCGTTCCAGCCGTGGCCCTTTAGCCTGTTTCTAGCAAATCTCAGGGCAAGTGTGCCAGTTTTCCAGGACTGATTCCGTGGTGCGATGCTCACCTTGGGTGGGTGTCGTAAAGTTGTTTTAATACCGTAACAAATTTTAGAATTGCGAAACGGTGGTTTTCAAATAAATTCTTATTATTAAATAAAGTAAAATATATTCATTGCTTTTACTTCTGTAAATGTTTGTAAACATTGGGTTGTGAAATTATCTCAACGAACATGGTGGGTAGCGGGAATTTGTTTGCTCCTTTATCTTATCAGATTATGTTTGATAGGCCGCAGTGCCCAATTCTCCTGTGATACATCCAATTCTGCTATAATCTAGAGATTTGCAATATGAACCGCCGTAACCATGGTGACTTCGGTATTAACCAAGACCAACTGCGGCAAAATGCTCTGCATTTGTTCAGTCGAGAACAATAATTGAAGAGTATACTAGTATCGATAAGGTTTTGTTGAAATTTGAGTGCAAATGAAAAAGTTTAATCCTTCAGTGTTTTCCAATACTACGGCAGCGACGCATTTACTAGAGTTTTCCAGTTACAAGTGTTTGTTCGCATGTGAATGTATAGCTTTACTATGTCACCAAGTCGACGATTCTACATTATTTAAATGCAAACACTTTAAGACATCTGAATATGATCCAAACAACGGTACTACGAAACAACATTTTTACACATGCACTACATGCGTTTCAATAAGAAATGAGGGGTATGCAATATCATGAGCGAAATTACAGAATCCATCTAGGATCATATTAATAGCTTCTACATTCTCCAACTATGCGGGAAGACATGCAATTTTTAATATCATCGTAAATTAGTGTCACGTCACGTACTTTTAGGACCGCATTATTCTGGAAAACGATGCATGCACATTTATTTTAGATGTTGTATGATTTATGGGGTAGTTCTTGATATAGGAAAAAAATTGCACTGTCCAACAGAGTTTTTCAGCGTGTTAACGAAATTAAACCGAGCCGTGGCTTTGATGCAAGGTTGACCAATTAAAAGTAACGTCACTCTCGCTCACAAATGAACGTTGAATTTATTTGGAACTAGCAACGAGTTCCATTTCAAAGTTGAAGTGTGTTTGTTACACTACATTCTCTCGATGTTTCGCTAATGAAAGCTCCATTTTCCACTGCCGCTCAATTTCAGCACTGAATAAACAAATACGTTTCTAAATCTGCATGTGCTATGAAAAGTCCTATTATATCGGGCTGATTTATTTGTTCGAACTGCAATCAGCGGGAAGTGCCATCGGTAGTACAGCGATAAATCATAATGACAATTGTAAATTTTATTCATGCAGAAATTAGACTAATTTTGTTATGTATAGTTAAAGCTATCAAAATCGACAAACCGAAATAAACTCATATTTGTCACGCTGTATTAAAGAATTAACTTTGACTATTTTCCGCATCTCCTATTATCAAATCAAACGCCATGATTTTCCAAAATTCAAACAATCACGTGTCTTTATAGTGGTAAAAAATCAAATTTTTCCCTTGGGATTTTATCAGTTTCTTTTACCATTTGTATCCATGCAAACCACCAAATCTGTTGTTTTAAGCAATGTGGCATTTCAAAAACGTCATTAAACTGTCATTGTGAATCAGAATAAATGTCATATCCATTGTATACTGATACCAAATGAACCCATAATTGTGAAATATTCCACAAAATGTATTGGGGGCTCATGATTTTGCTCGGAAAATGTTTTACTCAAGATTTGTTGTTTTTTTTGCAATGTACCTCGACAAACTAATCTTGGACGCGTGACTTGTAATCATTTATCATGTCTGTGTAGTAAAAAAATCAAAGTTTAGCCGATAAAGTTAAAGCTTCAACACCCTATGGGTGTTTCGGGAGGAAACGGAAATATTTTAAGGACATGTCTAGGAAGCCAAAATAAGCTCATATGTTCAAGTCCGATATTTATTTGTTTCAGATATATTTTGATTAATTTAAAAAAAAAACTAAGGACAAATTTATCACAAAACTAACAAAACAAATAAACAAATTGCATTAATTCACAACAAATTTTCAAAAACATTACCGCCCACCTCGATACACTTATTTGTACGTTTATAAATTGAACTAGTAGCGGATTTTAATGAACGATGATTCGCTCTAATAAACGCTGCAGCATTAAGAATGCGCTCTAGTAACGCATCCCTTGTGTCCACTTTCGTAGCATGAACCAACGACTTCATCCATCCCCAAAGACAAAAATCTAGGGAAGTGAGATCCGGTGATCTCGGTGGCCAAGGGTGCGGGTCTCTGCCAATCCAGCGATAGCAAAAATTGGTATTCAGAAAATTTCTTACATTATTTGAATAATGAGGAGGCGCTCCATCATGTTGGAAGATAATAATATATGTGGTCGAATATTCAAAGGTCCAATATAATTCTTTACGACTGAATTTGTGAGGCATTTTGACAATCTTATAAAATTATCACAACTGTCAGTTTTTAAGCTTAATGCTGTAGCGTTTATTACAGCGAATCATCGTTCACTAAACCTCTCTACTAGTTCAGTTAATAAACGCGCAAATAAGTGTATCGTAGGCGGTGATGTTTTCGAAAATTTGTTGTGAATTAATGCAATTTGTTTATTTGTTTTGTTTTGTGTTGTTAGTTTAGTAATGAATATTTCTTTAGTTTTTAAATTACAATCAATCAAAGTATCTATGAAACAAATAAAAATCGGACTTGAACATATGAGCTTATTTTGCTTATTTTGGCTTAATAGACATGTCCTTGAAATATTTCCATTTCCTCCCGAAACACCCTGTATAACAAACAAAATATGAGACTAAATTAAGGATATGTACTGAAATGGTATTTAGCCCTACCTTCGGCTCTGCTAGCTAAGCAGGAATATTTAAAAAACAAATCACAAAAAGCACAGAGTTGAAGTAAATCACACATCTGTAAATTTTAACGTAAAGTGTCAATCCGAACTCACATTGGCAAGAGTAGCCATTAGCATCGGTATGAATTGTATTAGCAGGCTAGAAATGAAGCTCAAATTTCATAGTTTGGTATCTTTAATGAACGTAGCTAATTATAAAACAGTTTGGGCAAACTAAAAGCCTAAGTCATTTAAAATAATGCTGGCAAAGAAGGTTTCAAAATGTTCACAGCCATATGAGGCGTAGAATTAAAGTCATATAACAAAATGAACATAATATTGAGCAATTTAAACAAGAGGTAAGAGCAGAAGAATCATTATTAAAAGAGCTGTGCAATAGAGCATAAAAACTTGGCCAGGAGTACATGCTACAAGAAGATTGGAAGAATTGCAAGAAAAGGACACAGGTTTAAAAAGTGAAGAAATGCAAGCAGTCAGAAAATGAAACAGTTCTGGCGCTAATTGAAAATAATCAGTGCAGTGTCGGAGTGAACAATTAAAGGCAATTAAGAATACAGTGGGTGGCACTATAAAACCATGTAAAAACCGAGATTGAAAGAACAATTATTGTAGGATTAAGGCTTTGTAAATATTGTATTAAAAACCAAATTTAGTTTTTAGAAATTGCTTATTTGAATTAGGTCTATTTCCTGTATTTGAATTGATAGACAGTGTTTTGTTTGTAACGACCTGGATATAGAGACAAATAAATAAATTATTGAAAGTTTGATTGAATTTGGCTCTAACTTTATTAAAAGAAATCGTATACTTACAATTTCTATACATAAAAATAAAGTGCACCATTGTGTTCAGCACAATTTAAAGTATCTGTGGAAGTGTGGGTAGCGTTTTTCCCCGATATTCAATTTTTCACCGAGGTGGTGACCTCCGATCTTCAAGCGTTCATCGAAGGAGGTCCACGAGGCTCCGATAGCAGCAAACGAGAGGGCTACAGCAGTGAGAGGACGTTGCAGAGTACTAAGCGGACCGGCAGCAGCGATTACAGCGCCAAAGGGGGCCCTGGTTTCAACGCCAGGCAGTGGAGGAGCTCTCCGATCCTAAGAATTGAGGTTAGATTAGACTTGTTAAGTTATTATCCGTGTTAGAGCTACAAAACTTACCGTGTGGAACAAGAAAGACCTGAGGAAGCCGTCTCCAGTTTTAAATATCGTCTAGTTGGAATATTTGATCCAGAAATTACCAAAATAATATTTGGGGGTTAAGATAAACAAATTCGAATCGATCGACGCTTAACAAATGAGCAAAGCGTTGTTTTTGGCTGTAAAACAAAGGAATTCAAATAAGCCGTTGATAGACGAGTAATTCAAATCTTACCATCTAATCTGCTCAATTAATTATAGCTTTTAACGTAATCACACGCCAGCTTGGCACATTTTGAAGTTGTTTGGGCTAGTAGATTTTTGACAGATTGCGCAGCACCATTGCTGTGTTTCGTATGCATTCAATTCCAGTGGCCTTACAGCCAGTTTTAAAATTTAACGTAAATACGAACCTAAAGCCTTGAGATTTCGAGTTTCATGCGATTTTAATTTGAGCTAGCCAATTCTAATCAAAAAGATCAGTGGTTTATTAGATAAAAGGGCGTACTACTGTTTTATTGTAGTAACGTAAAGATGAACCCAGAAATTTTAATCAGGACAAATTTGATAATTAAAAACTACAAAGTTAGATGTGATATCTTTGACTGATTTATTTAATTATTATAAAAATTACATACCATCAGCTTTCAGCAAAGATTATTGCAGTACATAGTAAGGTATGATACTGTTTTCGGACGTGCTTATTTAAGATAATGAAGTATTAATTATGTTGTTCCTCATCCTCAATGAATCTACTAAAGACTGCGTATTGTTTTAGCGACGAAGAAATTAAGAAAACAAAGGATATAAGATGGTGAAAATACAGCAGATTTTATTAGTTATGTGTGTTTCGTAATATACCACTCTTTCGCGGGGTGTTATTACAAATAATAGTAAGTTTAATATACCCTTTTGTTATTAACAAGAAGCAATATCAGGTATAGCTCCTTAAGTAGTTACCTTATTTCTTAATGACATAAATCGAAATTGACGTATATCATAACTCAATTTAACAATTTGAATTATGTTATGTAATTCTAGTTTTTTAATACTTCGGCTAGTCAGTTTAATAAGCAATGAGAATCCTTGTTCCCAGCTGGATGAATAAATGTTTAACTAACAACTTTTTATTGTAGTTGAAGACTTAATTACTTTAAAATATAATAATTATTTGACTTAGTTAATCAAATACACTCTTTAGGTACTACACAACATTGAACTTATATATATACTTCAGTTCGTTAGTATCGCTTCAAAGTTTAGTCTGACATTACAAAAATTAGGTAGATATTGCCAAAATATTTTAATCAAATGTTTAAAAATCCAAACTTGATTTAAATTATGTTTCTAAAATATCCTAATCCAATAACATAAATTTTAAATTATAATGACCGAAATACGTCGAGTACTCGATTCACTATTAAAATTTAGAAAATTAAGTATTCTAAATTAATTTACATATATATAATTACAATTATTTAAATGATTTGCCCCACCAAACTTGCTATATACTGTGATGGTATTTAGCCCTCAAATCGGCTCTGATTGCAGTACAAGCATATAACAAATTAAATCATTAAAGCACAGAGTTGTAATAATGCAAGCATCTGAGAAAATTCACATAAATTGCCAAATCATAATAACACTGGTATAATTCGCCAATGACATTGATTATATTTGAATAGGCACAGAAATATGGAACCTCAAATTCCGTGTATTGGGTTTAGCAATATAATTTTAATCGTAATATAATAGATTTGCACAAACTAAAAGCCGAATCTAAATTAATTAAGAACTGGCACAAAAAGTTCAAGTTAGACACAGCTTAAAAATGGAAGCGTAGAAAGTAAAGTCATTAGAGAATGGGTAGCAAATGAACATTTTTAATAAAGGTGAGAACAAGAATGACTAGAAGAATAAGGCAAAGAACATAGAAAAGCCAGGCAAGTCATTTATTACATGAAAATACAAGACTTGGGGATTTGAAGAGATTGAAATAGCAAGAATTTAGATGGAATTCAAATAAGCAAGAAATTAGACAATGTTGGTGAATTAAAAAACTAGTCAGTGTAGTGATAAACAATGGGCATTTAAGTGTGGTAAAAAAATCAAGTGAGTGGCGCATAAAAAAGCGTTGAGAAATAAACAATTCCAAAAGACAATAATTCTAGTACATAAGAGATTGTAATTAACTGATAAAATTTTGTTAAATTAGATTATAAGTTATGTTTTTGTACCTGGTTGATTTCCTACAATTCAAATCTGTAGACAGTGTTTTGTCAATAACGAGAGGATAGCTTTTGTTTGAAATAAATTGATGAAAGTGCTTGGTTTTTGCTCTATCTTTAATCATAAAAATTTTATAGAAAGCATAAAAGTATAAAAAAATAAATAGCACCATCGTAATCAGCGAATTCGAGTGTATCAGCACAATTGGAGGCAAGAGATTCCAGGTATTTGAGTTTTTGGCGTTCCGAGGCAGGTTCGGCAGTTGGCGAATTCCTGCGACATCAATCGGCAGCATCGTGGGAAGGCGTAGAGTGGCAAGATTGTTCCAGCAGCTCCACACATCAGGCCAGAACACAACCCAGCATCCCGAGCAGCCCGGGGAGCAAGATTACAGCCAGATTCACCATCAAAAAGGGGGCCCTTGCGCTACGAAAGTGAGGTTAGTGGATTTTAAAATTTCGACTCGCGCAATCGGCGTGAAAATCACGGAATACCTTATTTGCGACCTGGAGGACACGAAGATCATAACAGTTCCCGTGGATGGCGAAGTGTTTTCCCAGGATTTGCAATTAAAATCGTCAAGTGGAGCCCCATAAAACAAAATGCGAATACGGCGTCCCTTTTTAAGAATGCACCAATAGCTAACAACCTGCAAAAACAAAGGAATACATAGACGCCACTTGAAGGCAATTATTCAAAATCTTACCATCAAAATTTGTTCATTTAATTGTTGATAAATCAATTTCACACGCGAGCTGAAAATAGCAAGAACTTGTTGTGATAGATTTGACGTACCAACGGCGCATCACGCCTACATTTTTAGTTCACCTGTTACGTTCCAGAGGCGTACCATAAAATTTTAACTAGGATTGAGGAACCCAGACCTGAGATTTTGAGTTTTAATTTCATGTCTCTGTTAAAAATTGAGCTAGCGAAGTTAGGAAATCAGATGAATGGATTAGAAAAAGGGCAAACTACCATAAGAGTAATTCTCAATTTTGGCGTACCCAACGAAATTAATTAATCAGTTAGTTTGATTTTGCAAGTGGTAGAACGAAATTAAATATTGTGTGGTGACTCTTTTTATTAATTAAATTAATTATAAACATACAAATATTATACGTACAGGGTCATTGCATAATTAAATGGCGTCCAACGCTGCGGCAAAGAAAAATTTAAAATTAACATAACGTGTAGGCTTGTAAAATTAAAAATAAACCACGTATTGGGCTATTGCAAAATAATTAAATGGTCGCCTAATTCATGGGCTTTTTATAAATTCACTAGGAGCTCAATGCTGTTAAGGAATTAAAGTAATTAAATAAATTGACAGACAGTAGGTAGGTGGAAGTTATTAAGATCTAAAATTTTTGAAAAGCTTTATTTGTGTGGGTGTTGTCTGTGGGTGTGAGCACTCAAACTCTATCTGTATCAACGAATCAACAAAAAATCGAACACATGATGACTCGAAGACAGCAAAAGAAAAGCGAAGGCGAGGAACAGCAAGCCGAAGAGGTTACGGAGGCACAAGGGCCACTGACCGAACAACAAACACAGGGCGACCAGCCCGAAACACAACAGCCGCAAACGTCAAAACAAACGCAGGAATTAAGTGGGATTATGGAAGCTATAGTACAGATGAGGAAGGAAGCAGAGGAAAGGGAAGAAAAGAGCAGGAAGGAAGCAGAGGAACGTGAGGAGAGATTACGAATAGAAGCAGTACAAATGAGAAAGGAAGCACAGGAAAGGGACGGAAAATTACAACAAATACTCACCAATAAAATACAAGAGCTCAAACAAGATGCCGAAAGAACGGTACAGGAATTGAAACGAGATGCAGCGGAAAGAGAGAATAGGGCAGAGCAACATGCAGAGATCCTGGTTAAAGCGGTGGAAGGAAAATTGGAAGGGTTAGAAAAGAAACTCGAGGATTTCAAAGAAACAATGAAGGCGGAAATACAACAAGAAGTCTTGCAGAGGGTTGATGAAAGCCTGAAAAGAAAGGACGAAGAAATTGAAGATAAAATGTTAGCATTACAAATAGCAACACAAGAAAGGCTGGTTCAACAACAAGATGAAACAGATCAGAAGCTAGACAGGTTAAAAACAAGTGCAGAAGAAAAATTCAAGAAAGCAGGCGAGGAAAGGAAGCAAAATGCAACAAAGATCACGATAATAGACAACCGACTTACAAGGGAGTTACAGGGGATTAATGATAGGTTAGAACACACGCAAGAATACCCAGTTAGTGTGGCACCTCATAGCTTCAGCACAGAATTTATCCCGAAGTTCGAGGGAAGATACGGGGAGCTCCCGATGATTTTCCTAAGTAAGCTAGACGATATCATTAAAACAATAACGACTGAATTCAGACGGCTACAGGTAATCAATATGGCATTAAAGGGAAATGCTGAAGTCTGGCATAGCATCATAAAGTCCAAATATGCAACGTATGATGAATTTCGGGCACTCTTCGTGGAACAGTACTGGAGCAATTCCCATCAAGCCCAAGTAAGGACGGAATTAACATCGGGCAAGTACATCGATAAAGGAGGATCTCGCGAAATGTACATAATGCACCGTTTCAACAAGGCACAGTACCTAACTCCTAAGTTGGCAGAAGAGGAAATAGTCCAACACCTGTCACGACACCTTGAGGCTGAAATAACCAGAGCGGTGGCAGTCCAAAACGTCAAGACGTTGCGCGATTTGTTGGAAATTGTGCGAAACTATGACATGGCGGTTTACAACGAGAGAGGAGAAACACGGACAGCGATTCATCAAAATTCAAGTTATAAAAGAAAATTGGATAACACTTCAGAAAGTAAATTTCGGCCAAATAACAATTTTAATAATAATAATCAATATAATCAACAAGACAGAAGAAACATGGGAAACTTTAATAGACCATACAATCAAAATAGGAGATATTACAATAATAATTGGGGTAACCAGAACAGGAATAATTTCAGAACGGGGGAAGATAGAAAGAACTATGACCAGCTTATTGCCGAACGTAATAAGAAGAGATGTCAAGAGATGGAGCAGGCACCCAATATCGACAGACAGTACGTCAACACATTATTTACCGAGCGAAACACAGATAGAGACAATGCAGAAAATTTGAACCGAATAGAGATAGCCGAGGTGCACGAAGAGCCTTCGGGGGGTAAAAAAAAACCCAATTTTTGTAAATATAGTTAGTAATAGTAGTTTTAAGTATGTTGCGAATTTTGCTATCACATGGGACAGAACGGGGGAATATTTACTAGAGGAGAACGAAGAATATACAACAAACTCGTGTTTACCATTTATAAAATTACAAATTTTAGACCAACAATATTATGCGTTGATTGACAGTGGTGCAATGGTTTCCTTAGTACAGGAGGAAGTGATAAATACTCATATGAATAATTTAAGAAGCAACATTATAAAAGTTAACAAGATCGACCTTTTGTCCGCAACAAGAAGGAAAATTTCAACAACGAATAGGGTATTGGCAATAAAGATATGCATAAATGGAAAAGAATTTGATGTCCGATTTTATATTATAGCAGCTTTGAACGTACAGTTTGTAATAGGTGTAGATATCATTCAGAAAGTAGGGATAAAAATTGATGGAATGCGAAAGAGCATCCAGATTGATGACATTATAAAGCCTTGGTCTATTGAGAATCACGAGCTAAGAAATTGTTGCCCAGCTGAGATAACGGCGGGAGACGATAATATGAATTGTTGCCGAGCTAAGAAAGCCGGACACGAAGTTATTATTATAAATAATTATGCGATAGGGGAAAGAATACTGGATGATAATCAGATAGGAAGGGATTTTATACAATATAAAGATAGGATCATGGAAATAATCGAGCAAAATGAAGAAATATTAAACCAGAAGACCGGACAAGCGAAGAAATATTGCCACAAATTGTATGTCGACGAATCACAAGGTTTTAAATCCAAATCATATCCTATACCATTTGCACAACGCGAGAAGGTAAGACACGAAATACAACAAATGTTAGACGAGGGGGTAATAGAACGCTCTAAAACAAACTTCGTTAACCCAATGGTGGTAGTAAAAAAAAGCGACGGTAGTCTTAGATTATGTCTCGATGCACGTAAAATTAATCAGATCACAAAACCCCAATATGAAAGTCCGCAGACAATTGACGTTTTATTGAGTCAGATTTGGGACAAGAAAGTTCTATCGAAATTGGACTTGAAAAATTCATTCTAGTTGATACCGCTACATGAAGACTCAAGAAAATACACCAGATTCTGCAGAGAGGGCGGAACTTTTTCAATTCAAAGTGGTCCCGTTTGGTTTGACGACATCGTGCGCAGCTTTAGTGAGAGCTATGCAACAAATATTAAATAAATTCGACAGCTTTTGCGTGCATTACATAGACGACATTTTAATATTTTCAGAAGATGTGGAACAACATTTGGAGCACTTAAAATTAGTTATAAGTACTTTAAACAAAAACGGTTTGAAATTAAATTTGGCCAAGTGCCAATTCATGAAAACTAATGTAGCGTATTTAATCTATGAAATTAGCAACAAAGGGGTCACAATAAGTACAGAAAGAATAGAAGAAATAAAGAATTTGCCCCGTCCGAAATATTTAAAAACGCTAAGAGGCTTACTTGGCCTGTTAAATTATTATAAGAAGTTTATAGCAAATTATTCTGACTTAACTTTGCCTTTGGTTGAATTACTGAGGAAGGAAACGAAATGGGTGTGGACTGAAGAAAGAGAGAAGGCGTTTAACAATTTAAAACAAAAATTCCATGAGGGATTGCTACTTAAATATCCAAATTTCAAAGAAAGCTTCATATTAAGGACGGACGCTTCGGACATGGCAGTAGCAGCAGAACTTATACAGGTCCAAGAAGGAGTAGAAGTCCCGATTTGCTTTATTTCACGGATACTCAAAGGGTATGAGACGAGATACACAATTGCTGAAAAGGAGATGTTAGCCATTATCTTTGCAATCAACAAACTAAAATTCTATTTAACCGGAAACAAATTTTATATCGAAACCGACAATACAGCAATTTCTTTTATGAAGAAAAAAACATTCAATAATGATAGATTATACAGGTGGGCGTTGTACTTACAACAGTATGACTTTGAGATCAGGCATAGGCCAGGAAACATGAATGTCGTAGCTGATTTCCTGAGTAGGAAGGATGCAGCGAATAGTAGAAAGCAAAAACAACTGATTATAGGGATAGAGAAGATTTATCAGCACGGAAGATTTTCAAAAGAAGAGCTGTTAACTAAACAAGAGAATTTGGAACTTCAGCAGATTAGAAATTTGCTACAGGACAGTCCGAACCAAGAATATAAAGGTTTCAAAATTGTGGAAGGTTTATTGATAAAGGTATTGGGTGGTAAAGAGCTAATAGTCTTATGCAGGGAAATTCATCTAACTTTTGGACATTGTGGAGGAAGGAAGTCTTGGCTAATATTTCGCGAATGTTTTTACACAAAAAACGATTTAAAATTCATCAAACATTTTACAAATAGCTGTCAAATATGCCAGTTAGCCAAAGAAAAGAACCATACAAATCAGAACATAATAAAAAGTATTAGAGTCAACGAACCTTTGGAATTAATTGCAATAGATTATTTGGGAAACTTAGTGCCGGGACAATTTGGATACAGACACATCTTAATAATGGTTGACGCATTCTCAAAGTACATAAAACTTTATCCAGCCAAATACAGTAACACCGAACACGTTATCAAGTCTATAGAAAAATATCAACAAAAAGTGGGAACTCCGAGGAAAGTGCTAGCAGATAATGCAAGTTATTTCAAGAACGCAAGATTAATCAACAATTTGGAACATAAGGGGATTAAAACTTACTTTTGTAGCATACGACATCCGCAATCGAATATCGCAGAGAGGTACATCAAAGAAGTGATAAAATACCTAAAAATCATGACTCATGAGCACCATAATAGATGGGTTCAGTACCTGCCAAAGGTGGAAGACTTCGTGAACAACGTACCAAATATTGCAACGGAGATAAGTCCGGTAACCCTATGCAAAAGCATAATACCTGCGAGACCATGGAGGCCAGAAGAAGATGCAACAGGAATAAACGAACTTTTAGAACAAGTAAGAGAACGAGTTAAGAAAACTCAGGACCGTTACGAAGAGAAGATAAATCGCAAAATTAAGAAGCGAATGAAGTTTAAAATTGGGGATCGAGTCATAATAAAAAAGCTCAAGGTAGCTGATAGCAGAGAGAAGATCTGTGCGAAATTTTTAAACGCCTATGAAGGACCTTACAGGGTACATAAAATTCTAAGCAATGAAAATACATACGAACTTATCAATGAAACAGATAATAGAGTAAGGGGTCGTTTTCATATCTCGGCGATACACGCATATTTGGAAAATATAATTTAGAATAGATTAGTTATAGGACCAATGTTGTACCACACACAATAGTTTAGTTAGAATAGGAGATAGGTTAGGCATTTTAGTAATTTAAGGTAGGATAGTAAAGCATCAAATATCAAATGAGACTGATTAATGATAACAGTTAAAAAAAAACAATGAATAATTTTGTGTGAATTAAAATAACAACGCATTACAATCTACTAATGATATTAAAAAGAAAACATGCGTAGTGATTTTAATTAACAAAAATTAGGGGAAATTTCATGCGATGGTATTTAGCCCTCAAATCGGCTCTGATTGCAGTACAAGCAAATAGCAAATTAAATCATTAAAGCACAGTTGTAATAATGCAAGCATCTGAGAAAATTCACATAAATTGCCAAATCATAATAACACTGGTATAATTCGCCAATGACATTGATTATATTTGAATAGGCACAGAAATATGGAAGCTCAAATTCCGTGTATTGGGTTTAGCAATATAATTTTAATCGTAATATAATAGATTTGCACAAACTAAAAGCCGAATCTAAATTAATTAAGAACTGGCACAAAAAGTTCAAGTTAGACACAGCGTAAAAATGGAAGCGTAGAAAGTAAAGTCATTAGAGAATGAATAGCAAATGAACATTTTTAATAAAGGTGAGAACAAGAATGACTAGAAGAATAAGGCAAAGAACATAGAAAAGCCAGGCAAGTCAGTTATTACATGAAAATACAAGACTTGGGGATTTGAAGAGATTGAAATAGCAAGAAATTAGATGGAATTCAAATAAGCAAGAAATTAGACAATGTTGGTGGATTAAAAAACTAGTCAGTGCAGTGATAAACAATGGGCATTTAAGTGTGGTAAAAATCAAGTGAGTGGCGCATTAAAAAACATTGAGAAATAAACAATTTCAAAAGACAATAATTCTAGTACATAAGAGATTGTAATTAACTGATAAAATTTTGTTAAATTAGATTATAAGTTATGTTTTTGTACCTGGTTGATTTCCTACAATTCAAACCTGTAGACAGTGTTTTGTCAATAACAACCGGGGATAGCTTTTGTTCTGAATAAATTGGTGAAAGTGCTTGGTTTTTGCTCTATCTTTAATTATTAAAATTTCATAGAAAGCATAAATTTACATAAAAATAAATAGCACCATAGTGATCAGCACGTGTTAGAGTATCAGAACCATTGGAGGCAAAAGATTCCACGCACTTGAGTTTTTTGCGTTCCGAGGCATCATCGGCAGAGAACGGCTACGACGCCAGCTTCCGCAGAATCAGTTTGCAGCATCGTGGGAAGACATAGGGTGGCAAGTTTATTCCAGCAGCACCACACAGCCAGCCCCAAGCCCACAACAATCTGAGAAGCCCGCCAGGAGTACAGATTTCACCCAGATCTTCACAAGGGGGCCTGAGATGCTACGAATGTGAGGTTAGTGGATTGTAAAATTTTGACTCGCGCGATCGGCGTGAAAATTTGGGCATACCCTAATTACGACCTGGAGAACACGAAAATCGTAACAGTTCCCGTGGATGGAGAGGTGTTTTCCCAGGATTTTCAATTAAAATCGTCAAGTGGAGCCCCATAAAACAAAATGCGAATACGGCGTTCTTTTTAAGAATGCACCAATAGCTAACGATCTGGAAAAACAAAGGAATACATAGACGCCACTTGAAGGCAATTATTCAAAATCTTACCATCAAAATTTGTTCATTTAATTGTTGATAAATCAATTTCACACGCGAGCTGAAAATAACTAGAACTTGTTGTGATAGATTGGACGTACCAACGGCACATCACGCCTACATTTTAGTTCACCTGGTACGTTCCAGAGGCGTACCATAAAATTTTAACTAGGAAAGTTTAGGAACCCAAAACCTGAGTTTTTGAGTTTTAATTTCATGTCTCTGTTTAAAATTGAGCTAGCGGAATTCGTAAATCAGATGAATGGATTAGAAAAAGGGCAAACTACCATAAGAGTAATTCTCAATTTTGGCGTACCCAACGAAATAAATTAATCAGTTAGTTTGATTTTAACACGTGGTAGAACTAAATTAAATATTGTGTGGTGACTCTTTTTATTTATTGCATTAATTATAAACATACAAATATTATTGGTATAGGGTCATTGCAATACATACTATCCTTACAGAACAGACATCAAAGCAGATATCCTAAATTTACTAGTAATAAAAAAAATTTGAAATCCCATCCAACAAGGGTCATACCGGAACTCGACTCAGACCACCTACCTGTGCTTATATCCTTTACCACCACTTCCCTGAACAAACCTTCATTGCCCAGACTAATCAGTGGACGTGTTAACTGGCAGAAGTTTCAAGGAGAACTTGATAATCTGATAATTATTCCATCAAACATTGAAAACCATCAAGATATTGACAACAATATCGAGAAATTTACAAACTACACTACAGACGCAGTCCATGTATCAACTAGACCTTACATTAACCCAAGAAAGCCCAACCCTGATGTTCCTCCACAACACATCCTAGAGCTAATTAAACAGAAAAGCAGATTACAACGTGAGTGGCAAAGAACCAGACACCCTCGAATGAAAAACCAAGTCAACAACATAGCTCACCAAATTAGGCGGGAAATCGACAGTCATAGAATCGCAAGATATAAGAAATATATCGGAATCCTAAAATCTAATGATCAAGAACTATGGAAAGCCACCAAGCGCATAACACGGCAGCAGGATATAATATCAATACTCACTTCAAATTGGATTTCTAATAGTAGCGATGAAGATAAAGCAAAATTGTTCGCAACCCACCTAAAGCAGACATTTACTTCAGTAATCTCCACTTCGAACTGAAATTTTGCACATACGAAACCCATTTGTTAATCATAGACGACTTCAACGAGCCCGCTACACCAAATGAAATAAAAACGTATATTCAAACACTAGCTTCCAAAAAGTCCCCTGGATATGACTTAATTAACAATGTGATCCCGAAAAATCTTACCGTAAAAGCAATAGTCTTCTTGACTACAATCTGTAACGCCTGCCTGCGACTAGGTTATTTTCCCAAACCATGAAAACATGCCCACATCATCTTGTTTCATAAACCAGGAAAAACTAAACATGACTGCAGTAGTTATCGCCCCATTAGTCTATTATCTGTACTATCCAAACTTAGAAAAAGTAATGAATCAAAGATTAAATTTCTCACTGGAAAACAATAAAATAATACCGGAATTCCAACTTGGATTCAGAAAAGAGCTTTCCACAGTACAGCAACTACTGCGAGTGACAGAGATTATCGAAAAGTCGCAGTTTTTCTAGACATTACCCAGGCCTTCGATAAGGTATGGATTGAAGGTCTCGTGTATAAGCTATTACACTTAGATCTTCCCCATTACATCAAATCAATAATCATTTTATCCGTACGCATCAATGCAACAATATCTTCAGAACACATTCTCGCTGGCGTTCCCAAAGGAAGCGTGCTCGGTCCTACTTTATTTAATATTTATATCCACAATACTCCAATACCCGAATCCTGTAAATTAGCTCTTTTTGCCGACGACACTATAATTATAACTCAACATGCTACTCTAGAAGCAGCCATAAATCAACTGCAAATAGCTACCAATGTACTCAGTAATTGGTTTACAAAATAGTGCATATCTCTGAATCCCACGAAATGTGCTGCCAAAATCTTCACCCTGAGACGCATCAAGAATCACTCTAGTATACAACTAGATGGAATGAACATCCCATGGAATAAACATAACGAAGCCATTAAGTACCTAGGCGTTTATCTAGACACACGTCTCACATGGAGTTTTCACATCAACAATAAATTGAATATCGCCTACTCTAGACTAAGACAGTTGTATACCATTTTAAATCGGAAAACGCCATAACAACAACAATGTGGTGTACTTCTATACAAAGTACTCTTGAGGCCAATTCTCACATATGCTTGCCCAGTATGTTGCACGACCTCAAAAACTAACACCAACAAAATCCAGACGTATCAAAATAAAGTACTTCGAATTGTGATTAACGTAGCTTGGTATATGAGGAATCAACAAATCCACTACGAATTAGGATTAATTCAAATAGAACAGTGTATTAGCAATCTAACTAGACATTTTCTGTCTAAACTTGACACCACAGACAATGTCATTCTCCAACAATTAGGTCGCAAAAATATCCACACAAGACTGAAGAGGAAACTACCTTAAGATTTATATTCGGAAAACGTCAACCAATAGCCATCCATTAACATTCACATTTACAAAGTAAGCTGAATCATCGCAGTCTGTACTCCCGAGGAGGCATATACCGCTCAGAACACCATTACAAATAATAAAATATACCTTAACACAGCCATGTATAATATTCTTGTATGTTGATCTGGTTTATCTATTAATAATAAATAGCTATTTATGCAACAAGTGCTAAAAGTCGACTTTTATGCGCGAGACATGAAAATTATGAAACGAAGCCGAAGGCTGAGTTTCATAACATGTCTCGCGCATAAACGACTTTTAGCACGCGTTGCATACAATATTTTATCTACGACCTTAATTTTACCGTTATTAATTCATAAATATCGATTTAAAAAAGGTTCGCATCTGCGACGCTGCGTCATAATGAATAGTAGCCTACGCCGCTGGCGATTGTTTGGCCACGCCCGTGCTGTCAAGGTGAGTTACGAAATGTAATTATTGATACTCCACATATGACTGTATTCATTACATAACGCTTTAATTATTTCAAAAACGCTTTACCTGTAACGCAAGAAGCAACTAGAATAGCTTTACAACTTCACTTGCAGTTCGAAATTGTAGTTTTGAACCTCGCTTCACTTTTAGCACATGTGCTAAAAGTAAACAGCTGATTTCTTTAAACACGGTAAACTATAAAACGTCACTTTTAGTGAAACAAGCTAGCGCTAAAAGGCCTACTTTTAGTAGTGGTCGTAGATAAAAAAAGTTACGTTACTTTAGTACTCAATCCAAATCATTCGTTTGAATTCTGTTACAGCTTAGCACCAAGAATCCAGACCAGAAGTGAGCCTCACAAATACGCTCACTCTATCAACGACTTCCCTGGGATCGTCTTCTTTTGTAAATTGTTACTCATTATCCAATTCAATCAATGCCAAATGTCAAATGCAATCTTACAATAAATCCAATTCAGTAGTTCTTTCCTTTTATTTGCTTATATAGATTATAAATGTTTTAGTTTAGTCTTCTCATCACATGCTTTATCTTCCTCCATATAGTCTGCATAGCTTCCATTCTTTTAACACTTTATATTTTAGCCTTTTTTAACACCACGCATACTTTATCTTAAAGTTTTAACCCTTCTCTATGCGAAAAATGTTTTTATAAATTTTGAAAGGGCTTATTTATTAATTTCTTATTACAAAAATTAGTTACATGCTTTTCGTTTAAAAATTTTTATATCAACAAAAATAAACTCCTTAGCGATTTTACTTATTTTCTCCATCCAACACACTATAAAAGCTTTTTATTTGAATACTACCTACTACGTTCAATAGTCTATTTCGAAAAAGTATTTGTCATCATTTTCCAGTTTCATTTTAGATATTAAATTAATTTAGAATCCTTCTGTTTCTCAATCAGTTTCATATTATTAAATTATAAATTCTATTTTCTTTATTTATTAAATGCATCTTAATAATTTTAATATCCAATTCACATCTAAATTGATCTTTATAATTTTTAATTACTGTAATCTTTTAATCCTATTACTCTGATTTTTTAGACCTTTGTACCAATATCATAACAGTATAATTAATTTCTTTAAAACATAGAAATTGACGCGTAGTTTTGTTGTATGGAACACGTTTATTTCTTAAAGTTTGGTATGACCGTTGTTATACATTTTCTAAGTCTCAAAATTAATCGTTACAGCAGCTGAATGTAATTTTAATTTGTTTTCACACCTTCAACAGCTTTGCCTTGTCAAAATTACATCTTTTTATAGCTCAAATAATATGCTAAACACATTTTCAAATGTTATAGCTTTCCATTTTTGAATTTTGAAAACTTAATCTACCAATATTTCTCAAAATTGGTACATTTATAAAGTTGTTACGGTGCCGTTATTTAAAATAAATTATTGAAGTGTACAACTTTAACCGTCTGTAACACTAAAACAATTAAAATTATTGTGATACAATTCGTAAATGTTACAATACGAAGTTTGTTTTCAACTATGTGATTTTTTTGCATAGATTGTTTTGTTAATTATTTTGACTTGCGGTATGCTGACTTCGCTGATATTATTTTAGCTCACTCGTAGATTGGTGCAACACCTCCACGTTTATTTTCTTCGGAATGCATTGGCACATAATTTTACCTTACTTCGAGTCTGATTTAAAACTTTTGGGTTTTAAGTTTGAGATTTCTTTGTAGCTTTATGAATACGAGTAAGCCGTACACTTCTGTGTTGGTACATACCGCGATCCTTCCGGACGCAGCATATCTGCCATAGGACAAAGCCGGTGGTGCCTGTTACCTACTGTAGAGCATACAGCGCAAGTAGCATACCGTAAAAGTTCGTAATTTGTTGGTACCTTTGCAAATAGACTCAAGTTTGGTTAAATTACTTAATTACTATATGGAAATAATACGCTTCGTTTCTTTACTAGCCAAATTGGTTATCAATTACTATGTTACTTCATTAGTTGTTCCTACGTGTTATAGTCGTTTTCTCCTGCGTAAAATTTCGAGCGCATGTCGCTGATCTTAGACTATTAGAAGATACTAGCAACCCAGTGAGACAAATGTCTCATTTAAAAAAACAAAAAAGACCGTTTTTCAAATAGAACGCGTATTAAATAAAAACTGTACCCAGACGTGGAAGGTGTCAAAGTGGTACGCCGCATCGGAACATTCTGGAAGCTGTCAAAGTGGTTGCCTAACCGATCGAGGTTTTAAGGCGCAGAGGGTCGCAGCTCCGTTTGGCTGCTGAAACAGCGTACTGACACTTCCGGTTTTCGAAAAATCACGTGATTTCTCGAAAACCGGAAGTGTCACGTGACTGAAATTCGGTTCCTGACCTGACATGACCATTCCAAACATATAACTTTTATAACTTTTTTCTCTATCTCTTACGGTTTGGCTGCTGAAACAGCGTCCCGGACAGACAAGTCTATTAGATAAAGGATGATTTCGCTCTGAACAGGTGACATTTAGGCAGAAACTACCACGTTTCAACCATTGCACAGAAATCTATTGGTTCTCTCCGATACGAGATACGTCTTCTCCGACTAGCGCAAATTCAGGTACGATCTGTAACAACGTAATACCATGCGGTTTGTTACTCGTTGAAAATGCCGATAAATTTACAGCTTCCTAAAGAGTTCAAATGCGCAATGGGGGGAATAACATTGATACAACGGTCCGTTCTGTTGATATCCACAGTGTAGTGGGGTGTGATAAATGAGTTAGTTATTGTCTAACTGTATAGCATATTAGTCACGAAACATAAGGTTTAACTACGACGCTACTTTCCTAGGGTGGAGTAGTTAATTTGCCATCCATACGAGTGCAATATCCAATACAGCGTTTTATCTAACACCTCTCTTAAATCTCGTTAAACCATTTACAGTTTTTCCTGCAGTGTTTTACACTGACATGATATTATTTTGATATGCGATTAAAAAACCAGACTTAGATTAAATAGTTGTTGTGGAAAACACAAATGAACAAACCTATAATTATTTCTTTTTGACTTTCTTATTTCTCTTTCATTAGTGACTAATGATAGACTTTCTTTATTTGAAATTACCATAGTAACAAGTTGTTGAATAAAATAAATTGTCTCAGGTAACTTTAACTTATTGGCTTGTACGATCTACGAAGCCACCATCGTCTAAGCTAAGCTCTTAGTTAGCTAGGTAAAACACATACAGCTTGACAAAAAAAAAGAAAAGGAATAATATCTTCTATTGTCAAAATGTATAAATCTTTTTATTAATAAAAATAATCTTCTATATGTTTCATCAACATTCTTACGTTCTATTAAGTCAGTGTCAGGTATGTATTAATACTTGACTGTTTTTTAAATATTTTTTCTGTTTAAACGATAGCTCTTTTAGTTCTAGAAAAGATTACGTTTATCACCACAGTTAGTTCGAGAAAGTAAAGTCAACTCAAAGTAATACAATCTACAAACTTGTGAACCGTCAATTTCAATCATCGTTAAACTAATCACCAAGAAGACAAAAAAGACATGATTATATAAAGGTTTAGTTATTATTTACCAATTTATTTGATGCGTAGCAATTTTTACTGTAGAATTTAGTTCAGTAAAATACACACGTTTATCGAAAACAATAACCTTCCTTTATTTTAACTTTAAAGAAATAAACAAAAATACACACGTACACATTCGTTAATATTACACAAATGCAAATACAAAATAGAAATACGTGAGGCGATCGCGTTGATCTGGGACGACTGATGTCCAAAACTAGACTACTCCAGTTTATATAACCACTGTTTGAATGGAAGGAGCCCCGTCCATTCTTCCTGATACAATAGCACTCTTCGCTCTATTGTGACAGACAAGTTTGGGATGCTACTTCCGATAATAAAATTGCATGGGCTTCTTTCATATTCAAGAATTTATGACTCTATTGTGACCAAAGGTTCTTCATTGCCTGGAATTTGGGTCACAAGGATATTTATGTAACCCTTCCTTTTGTTACTGGGTGCTCCTACGCTTGTGACATCCTTCCTGCTGTTTTCCGAATTTATACTTTGACGTTTTTGACGAGTTAGTCCGCATTGTTTGATGGAGACACAAATCACCTTTGGGTTCTAACACTTTTTGTTCGCATATGTCGCACTGACTTTTACAGATCATTCGTCACTCACGTTTTAGATAGCACTGACGTTTACAAATTTGGAACTGCGCTTAATGTCAAGTTTCAGTTGATTTAGAATTGCACTTAGTGTCAAGTTTGGGTAGATTTATGACCATACCTTGCACGACAGGCGTTTTTAAGTCAATTACCTCGGTACGCTACAAAGGTATGTAGCGCCTTGCGATGCCGAAAACCATGTGATAACATTTTTGTTAACAGCAATCATATGTGGAGTACTAGCAGCAATAATTACAAAATACCGAACTCAATTATGCATCTGGTATCTTGTTCGTTGTGTGTTTGTCCGTAAGCTTTATTTCGAAATCTGTATATTTTGATCTCAGATTAGAATAAAAGATGACAAAATAGTATGGGAATTTTTAAGGAACCAACCCTCTACTTCGCAAGGAACATGGGCAAAATTCGTTGCAGGTTTCTACACCTGTGTGTTCAGAATGTTTAAATTTTAACTCCAGATTCAAATAGAAGATAAAAAAGGAGAATACAAATGTTTGAAGAATTAACCTACTATCTCGTGCAGAAAATGGTAAAATAAGGGACAAATAAAAAAATTAAGTAAAATGTTTAATGCTATCTAGAAGTTCGCCTAACAATAATTCTAGACTTAGAATTTTCAACTGGTTTGATATGGCAGACTCTACCATGAAGAAAGGTATTCTATGGCTGTGTTAGCGTTAGGAGAGGAAGCAACCCAAAAACAACCTTGTATGCCCCCTTTTTATAAAATAAGGGAGCAAGGAGGTGTTAGTTTCTAGAATATCAATGAAAGTGTAAATAAAGTTGTTAGTAATTGCTCGTGTAATTCTTGTACAAGTTGGAAAAATATTAATGATATGTTAAAACAGTTCATGGATCTGGTGACTCATCAGCATGAGCAATTCAGTTCATGCGATGCTATTATTGACAAATCCTTGCAAAGGTCAAAAAACGTTAAAACAAACAAATAAAATTATTTCTTAAGTAGTTGTGGAAGTATTAGTGCTTTAAGAAAACATCGTGTGGAACCCACTGCAACATATAGAAAAAAAGCCTGGTGTACCAGTGGCAGCAAACGAATGTCAAGTGGTCGTATAGCTTCTGCCGAAATTACAAAAAGGAAGAAGAGAAAGCACAATCTGCAAAATAATAGGGCTGCACATAATGTTTATAAATCGAAATCACATGGTTTTGTTCATAATGAAGTGCATTATTTGCAATAACTATTATTTTATTGTTTTGACCTGCTTACTTACATATACAACATAAAATATGTATGTACATATATTGCAATAGTCACACCCTCTTAATGAAGTTATTAAAGCCTTACGTTGCGCATTTTACTTATATACTGATTGACTACACTGCAATATGAGTTGGATATGTAATTATTTTACATTACGACAATTATTTGATGTTCTTTATATGTCACATTTGACCGTACGAAATCTATTTTAGTTTACAAATGATTCTCAATTGAGATTAATTCAAGTACTTCTTATGCCCATTATTCATGCATCGTTAATATTTAGTTATTAAATCTTACTAGCTCAGTAGAACATGTACTCCCAAAACAAGTCGGTTCACTCAATATCAAGACTGTTTATTATTTCTGAAAATCATTTGTTTATGAAAACTTATGTCAAATTTTTGTGACAACCCCAATGAACGTCGTTGTCACTTTAAATCATGTACATGGAATATCATTTGCAAATACCTCCTTGTTATAATAGGTACCTGCCATTCAATAAACCTCAAATAGTAAGTAGTCCTTTTATTTTTTACCACACTTTAATAAATTACTGTTTATTTTAACTTAAGACGAGTTGGTAAACGGTCGGTCAACTGATTCCGTTTTTTGTGAGTAATCGCTCGTTTCTATCATTTGGTGCTCCTGGAGTCACGGGTCAATCGACGTGCCACCCCATCTACGAGCCCTCCTGTATTTACCACAAGGTAAGTCCCTATAAACTTCTACTTTGCGTGGGTATTATCGAATCTTACGCTCTCCGTTTGGGTAGAATGAATTTAGTTATTAATTATCCTGCAGACAGATAACACCGTTATTTTACAGAATATATGTTAATAATTCTGATATCCTTTTAATATACCTAAATTCATTTTTGTAAATCTAATAGTAAAATATTTTAATTAATTTATTTAATATAATATCACTCTTTGTCTTGCATTAATAAATTACCTTGAACTTCTTATATGCAATCCATTACAATATTTGTAGTATCTAAATAAACAGTAATAGCAACACCCTAATTTTTTTTTCACAGTCCATATAATGCATTTATCCGATAAGGTAAAATATGTAAGACGAATTAAATTATTGTTACGACATCTGGCAATGTATCACGTAAAACCGTACCTGAATTTGGCTCTAATCCGACTAAAAGTACCTCGTTTCAGAGCGGGCCAATGAGAACATTGGATATTCGCACCATGGTTGAAGCATTGTACTTTCTGCGTCTGCGGTCAATAAGAATGTTGAAAAACGGCTTACGAGTTTTCGATATCGTGATGCCATAGTAGGCAGAAATAACATTACTATTGTAATGTAAGCAACGTTCCCGATAAGAAAAACTTTTGTAATCGATGTCTGACTGTATGTGTAATTCATTCATATAGGTATACAATGAGTCCATAAAGTTTTGCACAAACTCATTTAAAATTCAGATATTTCATTATCGGAAAAACGCTCAAACATGTCAATTAGTATTTTTAGTTGCGCAGTTCTTAAGGTAAAAGTTAGTATATGACGTCATGTAGCTTTTTTTTAATAGGAGCACCCTCTATATTATACCATTTTCGAATTCTACGTTGAAAACTGAACATTTTTTGTATAACCAACTATATCTCTAAATTCAGCGGTTTTTGAAATATTAAAAACCAAACGGTTTCAATTAAAGCGCAACTGCTTGCACTTTCGTATCTCAGTTTTCTATGAGATATCACTTGATGCTATTTTTGGATTCAACCAGAAATGCCAATTTTTTGACCGGAAGTCAAAACAATATCAATGTTTTCAAAGGTCAATATTTCGAAACCGCTGAATTTAGAGATATAGTTGTTTATACAAAAAGTGTTCAGTTTTCAACGTAGAATTCGAAAATGGTACAATATAGAGGGTGTTCCATTTAAAAAACCTAAATGACGTCATATCTCTTACCTGGGACACCCTGTATACTAACTTTTTACCTTAAAAAATGCACAACTAAAAATACTAATTGACATGTTCGAGAGTTTTTCCGATAATGAACTATCTGAATTTTAAATGAATTTGCGCAAGACTTTATGAACTCGTTGTATACATCACCCTTCATAAGAGATGCGATAGCGACGCCTCCTTTGTTTTGAAATTTACATTTATGCTGTTGATGTATGTTTTATTGGTAATTAGTGTTGATCTAGCCAACACAGGGTTTGAGTTTTCCGCTAAACACATTTGAAGAAGTTGACTGGTTACTGGTTACTTCTCCGTAGAATGTACCACCATGACCTCACCTCTTACGTATTGCTTCTTGTAGTACTAATTTGAGCACCGGCAGTCTAATGCTACTCGCCAAGGGTGTTTACTTGTATTTCTGTGCTCTCAATATAATTTATCAATTTTAATTATCTTTATTTTTCTTTGTAAAGCTTAAATGCAGTCGCATTTACACCTAAGGTGAGATAAGTTTAGTTCATACAGCAGATAGAACTAAAAATTCTCACGGCGCCTCGGGACAACTTCTTCTGAGTCGGAAGCATTGAAAACTTATTTAGGCTATAGTAAACAACTCAGTGGCGCCCAACAAATAATAATAATAATTTGTCACGTCCCTGCGAAACTGACTTGTGTACGTAATTAAATATTCAAGTGTAACATATGTTAACTATAGATACTTATTTTTAAATGTACTTTAATATGGTTAATGATACAAAGACATCATAAATGATTATAAATCACGCAACGATTTGGCATTTTCTGAGCATTAACGTGCGCGTGATGTATTTTTCACTTTTTTCCTTTGCATTACCAGGTCTATTCAAAGCTACGTCTTTTTAAATTGTTTCGAAAAGTATCTTCCTATAATGTGCTATTTTTTTAAATATTTGGATCAATTATGGTTAAGTTAGCGAACTAGTTCAGTATAGATTACAGTACTTTTAATATAAGTTACGTTACTAGGTCATGTTGAATTGACAAATACATACTCGCACCATTACGTATAGACATTGAATCTAGTGTATTGTATAAATGCAGAATTTGTTTATGAATAAACCAATACAGTATTAGCCATAACTGTATTCACCTCTTTTTGAGTTCACGTAGACTACCAATTTCTTAAAGCGGCAGTTTGGCCTAGCTTCCCACTCACAAGGATCACCCTACCCCCCAAGTCGTCAACAAGGGTCGAATTACCTCAGTACCTACCTAACTTATGAATTTGGTCCTTGCAGTCAACGCAACAGATATATAATATATATATATATCTCCGATTCACGTATTAAAGTGATTTCAGGCGAGTCTAAGCCCAGGAAAATTTGTGAAGGTTGGTGAGTATGTATTTGTTACCGAGGTTCGTATCTTACCCACTTTTGTTTTGAACATATAGTATGCTATTATTCAATTTAGGTGAAGATAAAAGCAAATAATAGACTGTTGGCGGTATTTCGAATTCAGCGACTTAAATAACTATCCAGAGTCAACATGCTCCTGCCAAAAAGCTTCAAAGAGTTAATCGCGTGCTGTCCCAAGCCTCGAAAGTCTCTTCACAACGCTTAATGAAGCCCTATGTAAGCAAAGTCAATCCGAGCAAGAGCACTTCATAACTTCGTTTTCGTCGAATCGAACAATGCGAAGTTCATAAATTTCCCGGGATGGGCAGGGCTCAGGTTGTCTTCGAGTTTCGGGCACGAACAGGACTATCTTGCATTTATGCAAAACAGGGAGATAAAGGAGCCCTTTGTTGCGAGGGCTGGTCCCGCGTCCAGGGTTCCAATTGCGAGGGTGTTGTTATTATGCACAAAATCCCTTGACGTCAGCGCCCGAACAGACATAATTCGAAATACCCGTCGCGCTGACGGCTTTTGTGCGAGCTGCTGTCTCACGAACGCGAATGACGCAAGTTCAACCTGAATTTTGATTGTCATTTAACGACGATGTAATTAGACTGCAGCTGCTTAGGGTGTTGCATACTTTACAATCCTGGTGTTGCGATGTGGAATCCTGAAACCTTGAATGGGGTTCCCCTCGAATTGTCCTTGAGGAATATCCGAATCGACAAGGAAATTCAGATCTGACAGCGCATAATTTTAACGAAGATATTTGCAAACTTCGCAACTTTAAAGTGATCTGGAACGAATGTATGCATGGCTGAAAGCAGGACGAGCTGAATCACCCTTTACTAAAGATACAAAGGTACAGAACAACGGTTTGCAGTAAAAAGCAAAATGTGAACTCTGAAAGGAAAGACTCCGAGCGGAAAACTTTTCCGATAAAAACCGAAGCGGCTCTGAAAGTTACATGATAAACTGTCTTTTGAAACTTCGATGCAATAATAAAGCTCATAAAGATAGTTCCGTTGTATAAATGCAGCAAAACTCCTTTGATATAGCGGCGAAAGGCGATACTAAAGGGACTAGCAAAATGTATTTGCCAAGCTGAAATATATGACGATTTTCTTTCCTTTTACATTCAGATTTATTTTACTTTAAATACAAGATAAGAATGCACGACATTGGAATTTCACAAAATAATAAGAGATAGAGATTCGGTTGAATTGGAGAAAATATCCGCCACTTAATGAATACAGATACATGCCCTTTGGAATTATAATTCAGTTAAGGAAATGGCTGTTTTATTAACAATCACAGATGTAAAATGACTCCCATTATCCTGAATTTAATCTTAAATCACGTACTTACATTGTTATGCACACGCAATAACGTAATGAAAAATATTTAAACCTGTTGAAAACCGGAACCACTAGTATACGATCCATCGGCTTGGATAATCTCTCTCAATGCATGTCACGCAAACGTCAGATTGACTTCTACAGTAGCTACTATTGGTTGATACGAGTAATACGAGGCCATGTTGATTCGAGGCCACTTTCGGTGGTTCGAAACTTGGCTATTTGAACTACAAAGGATGGTTGCCCCCGCGCAGTAATTGACATGAACGACAGAATTTTTAGTTTTTCTAAGGACTGCAGGTTCCATAATATTTATACATATTTCCTAAACGGGAAATAACACTCGAGACGAACCGTCTGAATGCCGAAGTTTCCACTAATACGGTTCCATAATTAGATTAACGATTAATCGGTAACTTTATTTTACCTTTCGGTGTAGAGGCCGGTGCTTTATACACTTTAGCATCTAGCGTGGCCCAGTTTCAGGATACAAAGTGGGGCGCCTTTCGTGCTTGCTTAGCAACCATTGTGTTAAATTGCGTGTTAACCTTGTTACTCTATCTCTTATGTCTATGATTCTGCGTAGAGCACAGTTAATTTGGTGCCCAACTGTGAATGGTCTCACCAAACCCGATACCGACCGCCAAGGCTGCGGAGAATTCCGACCCCGGGAAAGCCTAACGCTTTACCAACTGCGTTACCCGGGTTCCTTTCATTTTCTAGATTTTTTTAGATTTGGGTTGCTAGATTTTAGTAGCTATGGCTTTGGGGTGATGGACTTGTGTTCCTAGATTTTTGAATTTATAGGTCTGGGATATTTGAATTTTATGGACTGTCTAGATTTGTTCAAATTCCAACAGAGAACGCCCGATAAGCTAATACAGTACAAGATATCACACGCAGAATCAATTAGATACGTCCAACAATATACTATTGGAAATAAACTGTTAATCAGTGAAATTCTTATAGGACAAGAGACGCCGCCTATTGCTCTCGAACGCCAGCTGCCGAACTTCACAAATAGTCTAGCAATCCCTAACGGCAAATGAGTATTAACTATAATCTTCAAAACCGCAAAAATACGCACTTTATTTGACAGGTAAGTGTTGAGCTGACAGAGCGAATTAAGTCACGTAACTTTTACAAAAGAAAATTAACAAAACCAGAAGACATCACACAACCCGAGCAAAAAGGCTGTAAGAATCCAAACAAATCGCATAACCGCCTCTAAATCCAACATTAGCGAGGCAGTAAAACCTCCGATAACGATTTCCTTTTCAATTCGCATAGCAATTAAGTAGCTTAAGCTAAGGTGAGGCAGAGTGTTAAGACTAACGTTAGTGAATAAAGCAAAAACATATGATAATGTCAACATAAACCTATTCATTCATTTTACTAGCTGGATATTGCTTCTAGAGTGTTTACCCATTAAAAAAGTTTACAAAGCATCTACAGGGTAGGAGATTTAATAATGTGGGAGTAATAAAGTGAGTGGAATGGCATTTTGCAGCAAAATTTTCTGATTACTGTTTTTTGAAATATACTATATCAGTTGCATTAATAATGTGAGCGTTTTAAAGTAAATGGCAAATACGCCAAGCTCATGTTTTGTCCGCCAGCCTTCGTGTTCAATACAATTCCTCCAAAAATATTTATCTCGATATTTATTGATCAATCGTAGAATACCTCGTTTTTTGGAATTGCTTTTAAGCATGAGCTTTATAATTGTAACTTACTTCTCCGTACATATTTCCTACATCCAGAGAATTTGTTGGTCGTTGAGCACTCCCAGCATGAATACTTTATGTGATAGGGGAAACAAATGGATAATTTTCATCTGAATAGGACCCGTTTCTATACGAAGCTCGATATATCATTCTCGTAACTTGAACGAACATATGGAAACACCACACAATGAGGATTCAGAGCAAGGATACACGTCGTTCCATAATTCGCGTGGACAGCCGAATGCGTCTTCCACCCACATACAAATAACCGTCACAGTTAACGACATGGCAGCAGAGCGGACCATGTTAACGCATTTCTGCTCGGCGCGACATGTTTTCCATTTCAGGTGTCCTTGTCTACAAATCGAGGACGACGGAGAATTTTATTTCCTATTCAGCCGTGTGCGTCCACCCCAATTAGTCAGAATCTCAACGGCGCATGGTAATTACCGCTGATTTTGTGCATTTAGGTGAAGCAATTGCCCTTGTTTGCTGGGAATTAATTAACATTTGATTGATTGCATGCTGGCTCTGTAGCAGTCATTAATTTGTTTTTAATTGTACTTTTCTAATTATTTGTAAGTGTTGTATGCTAGTCATTTTAACAGCCAGTTCAGTCGTTAAGATAAATGTGAAAGCATTATCTAAATATACGAGGTGGTATCCAAAATATTTCGGACTGGAGTAGCCACTTCTAAATCGGTTGCAGTAGCGCAATGCACTACTAGGTGGTAGCACTGGCATGTGTTGTAAGTCAGTGTACCAAGTGGCGCACAACTTTGCTTTCGTGGGGAGCGGTGACGTTCGGTTATTTTCTGTCGTGCAACATTCTCTTGGTCGGATACAGGCGTTTATCTGTTCAAGGTTGGTTTATATCAGTTGCCGAAGATGACAACCGCCTAGTTTCGCGACACTTGACACACTGACTCACAATACTGGCTAGTATTACCATCTAGTGGTGCTTCGCGCTACTGCAACTGATTTAGACGTGACGACCCTTTATCTCATACCCACATACTCTCCCTGTGAGGCTGAGGCCATTGCACAGTAAAATTACATTTTGAGTCAGCTGTAATATGTTACAAGATCGCTTGCGCATTGGCAATTGAAATTAGTTTGTTGAATACAATTTCCCAATTGGATTTAATTTATTACAAAGGAAAGAATAAGAATTTTTTGCTGATGCAATAACATATGAACCATAACGCTTTAGTAAGAAATATCAAGCACTTTAGCAGACGCCAACTTTTCCCTTCGTAAACAGCGATTTGAAAAATGACAATTTCGGGTAAGTACCGAAACTGCTCCGTTCCGCTGCAAACATAAACAGGAACTTTTTCGCATTACGCGACAGGTATCTCAGCTTTATGAGCAATCTATGTTGAAGTTTAGATAGCTTCGATAACTCATTAAACTTACCGAGACAAGAAGTCTCTTTGAAGTCGGCGGCCAGGTGATTTGCTACTTCAAAGAGCCAGGGTGGCGTACATAATCCTCCTCGAGTAACCATTTTCATTATAACGGAATACCAAAAATGTCTAAAAATAGCTGAAAGTATTTTTTGCACTCAAACTAATAAAAATAATTGCATTGATAAAATCTGTAAAGAGCTTTACTCAAAACTTCCCTCGCAGTGGACGTTGTGACACAAAATTGAGCATAGCTGTATTTTCGATAAACATGTAATTCTTTAGCAAAATGACGGTTAAGCGCAATGTTTTAATATTGTTGACGTAATATTCTATCTTGGGTTACTCAGAATTAGGGCCGGATGGGACAATCGAGAAACCAGGAAATTTCCAGATGGGCACGGGCCCAACGGTCCGCTTTCTGCAAGCAAAAGCAATTGCCAAGACGGAATTGTTCTAGGCTAGTTTACAGTTTTATGAGGATACTTTCAAGGGGGCGTTGTGACACTAAATAATTTTGAAAATCGAAGGAAACTGTGGATAAAGATATCTTCACGTTTCTACTAATACGAAATTCAATTTTTAAATAAAAAAAATTATCCTTACTGAGATTCGAACTAGTGCTTGCGAACGAGCCCGAACATTGGATTCCTTTGTCCCCCGGTGAACCACTGCTCCTCGCCCGCGCTGACAATTCTTGCGCTCCAGGTCTATTGAACGTAAAGCATTTATTCGTTGTTCATTTTTGTCTTATACAACAGTTATGTTGTATTGTTTGATTTCCATTTTTGGCAACGATAAAGCGAGCATTATGTACAAATTAGTACATTTATGTATTCCTCAGTTCAAGCAAAAATAAACAAAATTTTATTTTTTGAGATGCTCGTAGATATAGAATATGTATGCAAAATATCGTCTTTCTCCGACAAATATTCTTGAGCTATACTGCCAACAGACAGACAGACGGAATTAGGAAAACCTCTTTTTCCTGAAATCATCAAGAAAGCGGGCCATGTCAAGACTTATTTTGATCTTGAAAGTGTCACTTTGCAAGACCAGTCACTTTTGAGATTTTTGCAATACTAGTCAGTTTTACTTTACATTACCTAGGCGGCCGGTCACCTTCACAATGCGCCTTGATGCGATAGGACTCGTTTTGCATAAGGTTACGTAAACCTTAGCACATATAATATTAAATAGCTTTGGCAGTCTTTCTTAAGACGCTGTCACTGTAAGAAAATTGAATGGTTTGCTGGCGCGAGCTTTTAAATGAGCGCCATTGAAACATTACTAGCGAGCGTTGCGCTTGGCGCCCTCTCTTGACGACGGCTGGAACCGTGGAGCGGTGTAGATCCATGCTTCCGAAGCCTGCGCGCGCTATATGTTACAAAGAGAAATTTCAGAACCAAATTAATACATTACACAGCATGAAAGTGTCTATGCTTGACTCGGAGGCTTTGAAGAAGTACTCGGACGCTTCGCGTCCTCGTATTCTTCAACAAGCCTCCTCATCTGCAAAGTATCACTTTCACGCCTTGTGTGAGAATATGTAAGTAACATTAAAATTGTCTGAATGTATGGTTGCTAAGACGTTGCTTGTAGCTACATTGTTGCCTTGAGACTAAGGAAGAAATAATTTGAAAAATCCCTAGGGAGTTAATAGTTGCTTTTAATATGATATCGCTGGTAAATAAATTTAATTTTATTGCCGGTTGAGACAAAATTTAATTTATGCATCAAAGGCGTAAACTACGATTTTAGTCCTGAGACTGTAAGTAATGCCTGAGGTAAACGAAGGGAGCCGAGGGCATTTTAAGTCGAGAAATTAACGGAGTTTTTTACTCAATCAATGCATTAAGATTTTTCTCCCAACCATAAATCTAACTTTCTTGTTTTTCAATTTAAGATAAATGAATACTTAACAAGTAAGTAGTAGTTAACTGGCCTGTTGTCAGGAAAACAAGTTTAGTTATGTCATGAAAAAATAATAAATAAGGCAGGCTATAGGGAATAAAATGCCATTTAATTACTAAGGAATAAAGTGTTATTTTATTTCCTGTGACAATAAAAAAGTCTGTTATGTAACTAACAAAAGCCAGGTACATACATTTAATTTTATTGCCGGTTGAGACAAAATTTAATTTATGCACCAAAGGCGTAAACTACGACTTTAATCTTGAGATTGTAAGTAATGCCTGAGGTGAACGAATGGAGCCGAGGGCATTTTAAGTCGAGAAATTAACGGACTACTTCAACGGTGTATAAATGTTTGTTCGCAAGTAAATATGAATTTCTTGAATTTCAATTCAATTCAGTTCAATATTTATACAACAATAGCGGAAACTCCTATTTCAATGCTGAGACTGTAAGTAATGCCTAAAGTGAGCGTAGAGAAGCGAGGGCATTTTAAGTCGAGGGATTAATGGAATTTACTCCAGCGATACATAAAAAGTTTTTATCCCAAAAGTAAATGTAAGTTTCTTGATGTTCAATTCGAGATAAATTAATAGTTAACCAATTACTTCTAGTTAATTGACCCGTTATCTGAGGAACAAGTTTGTGTATGTCATGAAAGAGTAATAAAAATGGTAGCTTTTGACAGAAGAAAGTGTCAGTTTAATTTATAGGGAATAATGTGCCACTTTATTCCCTGCAGGAATAAAGAAGTCCACTATGTCAAAAGTCAGGTACATATATTATTTTTTTTCCATTGACAGAAATATTTAGTTATGCCCCACGAGCTAAACTATGATTTTAATCTTGATACTGTGAATAAAGTCTAAAGTGACCGTACAGAAGCGAGGACATTTTAAGTTGAGGGATTAACGGAGTTTACTTCAGCGGTGCATCAAAAGTTTTTTCCCCAACTCAAAATCGAAACTTCTTAATCCTCTATTCAAGATAAATTAATAATTAACAAATAAATAGTAGTTAACTAATCTGTTATCAGGAAAACAAGTCTGTTTATATCATAAAATAGTAATAAGTATGGCAGGCTATGAGGGAACACATGTAAGGACAATCTTCGCAAATTAGTACGTTCCTGTATTTTCTCGCATAAGTCAAGCTCAAATTCATAGTGTAGTTGCGAAGTTTCAAAACTATAGCCCATACGATATTTCTTTCCGCTCAGTTTATTTTAGGACATTTGATTCAATTCTCCGTACGCTGGTTTTGTTCTCGCATGCAAAGCAATGCATTTTGTCTTCTCGCTTTCTCAAAATTTCGTGTTTCAGGCAGTCCAAAACTTTCCCCGAGTTTTCTTGCAAACTGCTAAGTCAAAAGTTGATGAGCTTGGAATTTTCCTAGCGTTCCGCTTAAGCTAGAGAGAGAACGTTTTTAAGCAGTACGTGCGCCTTGCATTTAGTCCCAGCATCGTTGTACTGAGCAATTCATTTCCGCTCCGACTACGGCTCCCGCACTACGTTAGAAAACACGTGTGTTGATTTCTCGCTCCGGCCCGCATCGCTTTGCGAGGCCGGAGTGCCCTTCGAAGAAGTTGAACTGTTTCATTTCGTGGTAACCTTTAGTGGTTCGTCGTAATGTGAGCGTTAGCTGCTGGAGTTAAAGTGAGGCATCAAGTTAGTGTCGTCAAGAATCCATTACCGTGGGGTTGCTACGGCGGATCATTTACCGGACCCTTAAAGGTACCAGCTCTAGATTAACTAAGACGTCATGTTGTATATCGCATGTAGAGGGGTCCTTCCCGTTGTTCCATTATTGGAAGTTCGTTACGTCTTTTCACCCGTTGAGGGGATTATCGCTCTACCAGCCCCTGGCTGTGGTAAACATAATCGAGGACCTGTTCTCGCATCCCGCACACACCCTGTGGTTTCCTGTCGATTATTTCCGTGGCGTTGGCTGAGGTGCGATCCGCAACTGCATTGGGCACCAGTTTTTAGCATCTGGATTTCTACACCAGGTATCTGTTAGTTGTTAACCGGTGTACCGCCTAAACATGTACAGTGAAGTGAATTTTTAGTCTTGCCGTCAAGTTTTATTGTCTATATGTTGTTTTGTATTGTAAGTTCAAGTAAACACTGTCGTTGCGTCACTATTTGAGTGACTGTTGATAATTTTGATCACGTAACGTAGTTTTTTTGTGCAAATTTAAAGTCATTACTGTTTGGAATGTAGCCATGTCGTTTGATCGTCATTTACTGCTGCGTTTAGTTTAAACGTCGCAATTTAGCCTGATTAACCCCTTTCGCATATATTTTTAACTGTAACAAGTTAACATTTTCATGTTTATTGTTATTTACTTAATTTATTGTCTACTTATGTTTTTCATTAATGTTTGCATGCATATTTGTGTTTTGTTTCAATGTACAAAAGTTAAGATGATGTAAGTGAATACAACTAAAGGTAGGTCCAATTAAGCTGTTGTAGTCGTTGCCCCAAGCTACGCCAAGCCAGAAGTAAAAAGGTGGAGCACTTACTTCCACGTACAGAGTGCGTTCACCTGTGTTGCTAATTTTGTTTTCCCAAATTTAGTCCGAATGTGGTGGCGCATCAATATTTTAACATATTTTACCTCGCTTACCGGATTTCCACCCTAATTTCAAAGGTCGTCAAGAACCCGCCCTCTCGACTGAGTTCTAGCCGGCGCAACCTTTTGTTACCGTATACCGTAACGGAGTTAAGGCCGCGTATTTTAGGTACATTTCCCGTTTATGTCGTTGAAAGGTTTTTGTGCGGTATCACACAGGGTCAGTTTATTTCCTGGGAAAATAAAGAAGTTAGTTATGTCTGAAAACTTAATTGTATAAGTCGGAAGAAATATTATATATCGTGCTATTATAAGCCTCATAAAAATGGTGTGTCAAATTAAAGTTACCTAAAAATTATCCTCTTTTTATAATTATTGTTTTAAAGAAACGCAATGTATAAAATGATATCCGAGTATACGACAATAGCTATTTATGTAATTCGTAAATAATACAGGAATTTAAAGGACGAACCCATTTTATCGTCGAGCGAGCTTGAGGGCGAATTTATTTAAAAAGGTAAATCAAGAAATTCTATGCGTCTAAGGCGAAAAATGAATATTGTTATAATTTGAATACCGTAAACAGACATAAAAACGTCGTCAATTTAGAAAAAATGCATCCCAAATGCTGCAGTGATACATATTTCAATTCTACAATTTTGATTCAATTTTCGCTATATACTAATTTATCATTATCATAATTTGGTATGTATGCATGTACATCAATCATTATTAATAATAATGCGAAGTGGTTTTGAATTTATTGATACATTTACTTATATGCAAATTTAAAATAAAAACTCACCGGTTTCGTAGACCTTAAAGTTTTAGAATAATTACATTAACTTTCTCTTTTAGGTGTGAAAATGAAACAAACATTTTGAAAGACTTGAATGTGGATTATAGTTTCAGTTGGGATAATTCTTCTACTTTAATCGACACTCTATCCCTTATTGTTGCTTAGAGCGATTATGCTGGACAACCGCTGCATATATTCAAACGCTATAGGACAAAGTAAAATTGACGATCGCTAGCAGTTCTTCAATACAGCTATTCATTTTTTGGAATGAGCACTCAATCTAAAGCTTTAATCGGCTTTCAGGTCTGAAACTGTCGCAGAGGGGACAGTTTCGCTCAGCACAGAAATAACGATGGGCGTCATTGTTCCACGCCATCAACGACGGTGTCTCGCGAAATGTCAATTTCGAACAGGAAACCGAAGTCGTTGTCGGGAATGTTCTGCTGTGAATTAAAACAAAAGCTGTCTGGTGAACTGGGTGGCGGCTGATTAGATAAATTTTATAGCCCAGTTCAAAGCTAATTGATGTAACCTCATGTCAACACGAAATATGAATGGGCGCTATGCGACTGGGCGACAAAAAGCAATAAATTTCGAGTCGAAAATAAATCTTAATAACGACAATAGTTTGAAAAGATATATAAAAATATGTGGAAATATGGAACAAGTAAAGCATAGTATGATATTAAGAAAAGTATCAAATATTGTGAGTAGTGTAAGAAATATCGAAAGCTTGGAGCCAAACAGGGATCGATGATGTGGTTGAGAGATTCAGATCATTAAAGTGAAACTGGACCGGTCATATAACCAGATAGGTAAAGAGAACCGAAATAGTCGAAAGAAAAGAAAACAAGTTGGCAGATGGAACTTGTAGAGCATCTGAAGAAGAAATGAAGGGGCAAAGCAAAAAAAATCTCTTGCTCATAATGAATTGTGATGAGTGTCCCTTAGCAATAGGCAACACACCAACCACATAACACACTCGTGTACTCCGTACAGGGTGTGTACAGAAAGTTAAAAAGAAAGAGAAATAAACTATTAAAGAGTCAAAGAGAAACAATTTGGCATAGAATTAAATTACAGCAGCACTACAGAGAAGACGTAAATAGGTACCTTTGGCCAATACTTAAAATATACAAGGGAAATACTGAAACAAGAAGCAGAAAAATAAAAGGTAAGGAAAATAATTTAATAACCGAAAAGAGAAAATAGTGACCGTTTGGAGCAAGCTCTACGAAGAAGCGTTTCTATTAGAAGAACTCGATAAACTGCAAGACGAAAACTGGGGATTTTAAATGAAACTGAAAGTTGCCGAATATAACATAACAAGAAGAGAAGTAGAGACTTAAATTAAACAAATTATAAACGCAGAACTATTTAGGTAACATATTGGTTAGATAGAGTGGAAAGCCTTTAATAAAAGTGACAATATTAGCAAGATATGAGCAACTATATGAAATGGGTTAGAGATGCATAGAAATGGACATAAAACCCGACGCCCTTGAAGCAAAACCGAACTGGAAAAGGATTACATAAATTAATAGTTTGTTTAAGGTGGTTCTAAAAATGGCTGTACTAGTATGAACGAGATTATTGAGAAAATAATTTACTTCAGCATATGTTCGTATTGAAAACCAAGCTATTAGGCTTTATTGCTATCTGTGTATATAAATGAAACATGCATTTGTAGTTTTATAAATTAACCATAAGTAGACAATCATCCCCGTATAAATATTAAATTAGCATATTGGTTATGAAACAGTAGGTACTGTTATGATAGAGTCACCAGGTTTTAGTTCTTAAGATGACGCATGTCAGTCATACACGTTTCCGTGTCGCATCTCATGTTTTACCTGCATGCAGCTAACATATGTCCATCGGCGCACAAACATCTCCGCCTTCTTCCGAAGGGTCTGTTGTTTTATCTGCTTGTAAACCCGGTCTTCCTGATCGGGTGGTAGCGTGTACCCACACATCGCCGCTGCAGTAGTCACTTCCGCAACCTGCTATCGTTGCTCACGCACATCCAAGGCATGCGTTGGTCAGGTATGTGCAGCAACCGCGTCCGCAGCCTGCTATCTTTATTCGCGCACATCCATGGCCGACATTACTTAGGCCCTTTTAAGTCTGTCGGTAGACAGATAAATACATGTCACTAGAAGACATTGCCGGTCAGTTTTGATCGGCTGAAACCCGCCTACTTTTTAAATTGACATAGGCTTCCAAAGCTTCCCTGTATTTATTTGTTTGTTACATATATATATCTTTTTACTTTTTCATGCATACGTTTGCCGCTTTTCTCTCTTTTAAGCGTACATATTTGTGTGGCAGTTTATGTGTTAGCATTGTTTTTCCATTATTCGTTATTGTTATTATTTGTTATGGTTATCATTTGTTATTGTTACTGATATTGTTACCGATATTGTTATTGCTATAATTTGTTATTATTATTATTATTTTTGGTGTTATTATTTTTAAGGATTGTTGAAAAGATCCAAGAGGTTTTTTAGAAAATTATAGGTAGTACTACTAATTTCACTCGGGATTATATTCGTTTTCCTGCCTGGCTTCCTTCTCCCAACCTTTTTTTTTTTGGGGATGGTAGTAATGTTATGATAGCACCATCAGGTTATAGTTGTTAAGATAACGAATTAAATACAAAACAAACAATGAAAATTGTAACTTATTACATACGCACGTATTTTATTTAGTGCTCTGTACTTTAAGAAGTAATAATCTTAAAAGTGCTCATCGATTAAACACATTAAAGAGAGCACAGCAAAAACATAATTTAAAATTATTGTAAAGTGTGGGTTATGTATTACGTTCATTTAGGAGATTATTTTGAGAATATTTAAGAACATATAAATCTAAATCTACGGTTAAATGTTAAAGAGTAATGATGCTAATATTGGCTCTAAGATTAAAACATATGCCCAATTCAATAACATAAACGTATATAGCCGCAAAACTTTTATTTAAGGTCTTTCCATCTTCTTGAAGATTTGCAATGTCGTGAGCATACATAAATGTTCTTGAATAGGAGATGAAGAAGTGCCAGATGTATATGTGAAAGAGTAAATATGTCATTACTCCTCCTAAGTCTAGGTTTCTCAATATTTGCAATATCGTTAGCATAGATAACTATTCTTCACAAGGTGATGAAAAGGTTTCGAGTGTATTACAGAGCAAAATATTGGCCCTAAGATTAAGACCTAACCTACAGTCCCTAAAATAGACATTTATAGCGGCAACACCTTTATTTAGAGCCTAACCAGCTTCTTCAAAACTTGCAACGACGCGACGTCAGCGTAGATATATATTCTTGGTGATAGAGAATGTTCAAGTGTAAACAGAGCAATGATGTCAATACGGATCATAAGATTAAGGCATACACCCGATTATCTAAAATAGGGGTCAATAGCCGAAAACCCTTTATTATTTGGGGTTTTTCCATCTTATTGAAGATTTACAATTTCGTCAGCGTAGATAAATGGCCTTGACGAAGTGATGCAAACATTTCATGTGTCGATATTAACGAGTAAAGAAGTCATTGTTGACCTTAAGATTAAGGTATACGCCCTATTTCCAACAATAGGCTTTCATAACCGCAAAATCCGTACTTTGGGTTTGTCTAGCTTCGACATGATTTACAATGTCGTCAGTGTATATAAATGTTCTCGACTAGGTAATGGCAAAGTTGCAGGTGTATATGTTAAAGAGCAATTATGTCAATAGTGACCCTAAGCTTAATAAGGCATACTCCCGATTCCCTAAATTGGACTTTCATAACCGTAAGTTCTATATCTAGCGTGTGCCAGGCTCTTTCAAGATTTGCAATGTCGTCTGCGTAGATACATGTTTTTTACTTGATAATGGGAAAGTTCCAGATGTAAATATTAAATAATAAAGATGTCAATATTAACCCCACCGAGCTCTGTAGTTTAGTGGTTAGCACGTCTACTTCGCATTCGGAAGGTCATGGGTTCGATTCCCGCCACCGTCTGCTCTGATTCAGGTTTTTAGGTGGTTTTCCTGAGCCAACAAAGTACTGTCTCTGACGCTAATTCTGAGGCAGTATTTCCCCACCTTTTCTGACCCGTCTTCCATTCACCACCTCTCCTTTCTCTCACCCATCCTGTAATTCCCGTTCTTGGCTAGAGAGGGACGCAAGGTCTCAATAACAGCCCCCCCCCCACATTGGAAAAATTGAAATTACCTTGAACCTTTACCTTTACTATTGACCCTAAGGTTAAGGCTCCATAATAAACATTCATAGCCACACGGTCTTTATTTAAGGTCTGTCCAGCTTCCCAAAGCCATGTAATGACGTCAATGTAGATAAATGTTCTTGGGTAGGTGTTGATATTAAAGGGTAGAGATGCAATACTGTCCACATTGCTTAAATTAGACGTTAACAGCCGCAAAATCTTTATTTAAGATCTGTTTAGCTTCTTATTGATAAGCAATGTCGTCAAAGTAGATAAATATTCTTAGCTAGGTGATATACCAATTCCACTTGTAGATGCTAATAAGTAAAGATAATGTATTGATCCTCAGATTAAGGTATACGCCCTATTCCCTTAAAAATAAGCTTTCATAGCCGCAAGACCTTTATTTAGGGTGCGTCTAATAGTGTCTTCGACATTTTCAATGTTATGATCGTAGTTAAATCTTTTCTACTATTGACCCGAAGATTAAGACATACGCCGTATAAAATAGACGTTTATAGCCACCAAATCTTGATTTAGAGTCCGTTCAGTTTTCTCAAGATTTGCAATGTAGTCAACGTAGATGAATGTTCTTGACTAAACGATTGAGACGTTCCAGGTGTATAGGTTTAGGAGCAAATATATCAGTATTGACCCTAAGTTTAAGATTTACGCCCTATTTCCTAAAATACACGTACATAGCCGTAAAATCTTTATTTAGGATCTTTCCAGCTTTTTAAGATACGCAATGTCGTCGGTGTACATAAACGTCTTTGACTAAGTAAAGGAGGAGTTTCAGGTGTAGATGTTAAGAAGTTAAGATTTCAAGGTTGATCCTCAGATTAATGCATACGCCGCATTCCTTAAAATAGACGTTCATAGCCACATGACCTTTATCTCAGGTCTGTTCAAGCCCTTCAGCACTTTCGATGTTATCGACTAGGTGGTGGGGAAGTTACAGGTGTAGATGTCAAAGATTAAAAATGTCAATACCCAAATATTAGGGCATATGTCCCACTCTTTAAGAAATAAACGTTCTTAGCAGCAATATCTTTATTTAATGTCTGTCTAGCTTCTTGAAGGTTTGCAATGTTGTTACCGTACATAAATATTTTTGACGAGGTGATAGGGACATTTCAGTTATCTATAGATGTAAGTTCATTTATTTAGTATAATATACTGGTGCACAGAAGCATTATTATACCTTAATTTTTTTACCATTAATAACATTAATATTAATAGTGTTGTGTCAAAAAGGTGCTTAAATATATTTTAAAACTATAATTGTTTGTCATTTTTTACATCCTGTGGAAGCGAGTTGTATATTTTCAGTCCATTATAATACATAGAATTTTGTGTACATGCTTAATTTAATTTAGGCAGCCTAAAATCAAATGGATTCCCCGTTTTATATTGATGCACATCAGCATTTAGTATCAAATTATCCGTTATATAATTTAGTAATATATTATTAACCCTTTTGTAAATCAAAACCATTGTATTGAAATAAATACAGCATTAACTTAATATTAGTATATTTAGGATATCGTAACATATTTCGCATCGCTCAGTTTTCTTATTTTTAACGTAACAAAATAAGAAGATATTTGCACAGTAATCAAAGTGTGGCGCAATAATGGTTTCTAGTTGTAGATCGTTTATTTTTAGTTTAACACATATATTTTTTTATTAATTTTATTTGACCAAATTATTCATCTTTTTGCAATATTGAATTTTAGTTCAGTGATTTGTAACCACTGCGATATTTTCTCAAAATCTGTATTTATTTTCCTGGCGGCATCAATAGTATTTTCAGCAGTTACGCAAACTAATGTGTCGACCAGTGTTTAACATTTTTTATTTCCAGATCCATTATGTACAGTAGGAATAGCAATGGACCTAACACAGATCGCTGCGGAAACCTCAATGTGTTTGGAATTTCCGCCGATTCTTCCTCACCGTATGTAGCAGTCCAGAGTTTAGCTACTACAAGGAATACATTTGAATAATCACTAAAACCTGATAGTTAGGCAACTTAAAGCACTTAAGAGAAATACAGGTTGGATACTCTTCAAATAGACCTTTTTGAATTTGGTTAGGTGGCTATTAGAAATATTTTTGAGATTGATAAGAAAAGAGAAACCACTTCCGGTTTTGAATAAAAAACAGATTGAGGCTTCATGGCGTCAGCATAAAAAGCCAAGCTAAGAACAGAATCCTAGCTTGAAAGAATACACTTGGCAATTGTAAGGTTTTAATTAGTATAATTCTACAATATATTGATACAAGATAATGATTTTTCAGGCAAATAGGATTGATTCATTGGGCATTTTCTCGCTAGAAAAGCGGTTATTAGTTAACTGGTAGGTAAGAAATAGGGTAATTTATACAAATCTTTGGTTTAGCTTTTTGGCCTCCCCTCTAATTCTTGCTCTTTAAAAGCAACGAGACATCATGATAGGGTGGAACAGAATACTTCAGGGTCGTAGCAAAACCTTATCTAAGGGCAGAGCCGGGAAAGGAGGACCATATTAGAATCATGTAAGTTATTAATAAAGAAACCTCACCAGAGAGAAACACTTCATTGGTTTGGCTATGGGGGTCGTTCCAGTTAAGTTGAACTCGATGGAAAAGGCAACGATTGCTGGCACCATGGATTATTTGTATTGTATATAGGTTAGTCCTATAAACTTTAGGAATATATAAATGCTGTTCAATTAATTTATATTATAAAATATGTCAAGTTACTACCAAATAAGGGCATAGGCCATATTATCAACAGTCAAAGACTTCATAATAACGTAATAAGACAATTAGTTACCTTCTTAGTAGCCAGGTAAAACGAACCAGATTATAATTTTATAAACGTCAATTTATAGGGGTTTAATGTTATAAAGCAGGTACTTATCAAATAATGGGCATTTCTTGTACTTTGGAAATGTGAATTGATTTAAACGTGAAACCCATTAACAACATTAATTAAAACTATAAATAGGTTAAGAGGGTATAAAGAGCTCTTTAGATTTATCTTACCTGAGAGTGGTTGAATGTTAGTAAAATATAGAAAACCTTCTACAAAACTATAAGTTGATTAATCGATGAAATTAAAATAATAGTAACTTTAATTCAATATTTCTATTTAAAGTGAAATGTAGAAATTGCCATATTAATTAACCATTTATCATATTAAACTCCCATTTGACAGAAATATGAACCTTGAATTATAAGATTGCATGCAAATATCTATATCAAAGAAAAAAATCACAATTTAAAATAAAATTGTTGATGCCCAATACTTCTTGTTTAATGAACTAAGACCTTTATGCGAAAGTGAAGTAAGCTAAAATCCCACACTTACAATACCCATATCGCAGCGGAGGATTGGGCTAGTCGGAGATGTGTGAGCCTTGTAAGGTAGATTACAATAGTTGGCACACATATACAGTTGTTTGGGATTTGATAAAATAGATAACCATTCTTTCTCGTTTCCTGTATTCCAGATTTGTTCAGTTTTTTAACCAATTTTTTTCTATCGATTGTTTCAAAAGCAGGCTTATAATCTAGAAACTACACTTTTCTGTTGATCAATTTCACTTTTCCAATTCGGTAAAACTAGATTTAGTGCCGTTTCACACAAATGCCTGCTTCTGAATTCGAACTGTTTGCCACTTATAATCTTATTTGCTTCGATAAATTCCTGCAATTGGTCTTTGACATGTTATTCTAAAATTTGTTCGTACACTGGAAGCGTGTTAATTGATCTACATTCTTCCCATTTCTTTGTACGCACAATTTTTCTGGTGGAAATTTTTGTTATTTCTTCCAGGATCCTGAGAATATTCCATTACTCAACGACTAACCTTATTAATTTTACCATAGAATTTCCTCTAATTGACAATGCATCTCTTATAACCTGATAGAAATACCATATGTGCATGTTATTATTTTCTCAAGATCGATTAAAGCAATCTTAAATTTACAAATGTTAACAGGATCAGGTATGGAGGCATCCTCAAAGTAGGTGTTTAGTATATCACGATTTATGCCAACAATGCTATTTATGAAGTATTCGTTAAACTTTTCAGATATTTCTTTGGAATCGGTTACTTCTACTCCTTGGAATATAATATTTTTCGGTGTATTTTCTGCTTCCGGTTTTCTAATTATATGTTTAATAATTTTCCACATATTTTGTTAATCGTCTTGACTTTCCCTAATTTTGTTTTCATCGTAGCTATGTTTCTTTTCTTTAATCTACTATATTTGTTTCTGATTTCTTTATGTTTCCTATCATTTTTATTTGTAGACAATTTAGCTATTTTGTATGACGCATCTCTATATTTCTTAACGGTTGCAAATAAACAGAATACCATGCGTTAATATTTTCGCCCTGCTACTACGATACGTAACCAGGTCAACCAAGCAGTTTTGCAAAGACTGTACAATTTGCGCTGCTGCATTGTGTAGGTACGTTTTTATTTATGCTCCAGTTGAAATTAGTCATTTTGTTTTGTTAAGGAATACAGACATCAATATTGACTCTAAGATGAAGATATACGCCCTATTCCCTATAATAGACTTTCACAAAAACAAGACCTTTGTTTAGGGTCTGTCCAGTTTCTTGAGGATATGCAATGTCTTCAGTGCAGATAAATGTTCTTTATCAGATAGTGGAGGTGGTCCAGAGATTGGTTTTTAAACTGTAAAGATCTCAATACTGACCCTAAGATTTAAGACTACGTCCCACTTCCTAAAATGTATGTTTTCTTGCTCAGTTATGTCGTTTTGTTCTGTTCTCGCCAGTAGTGTACAACCTTTTATTTCAGGTTTTATTGTTTGATTTTGTATGTGATATTACTACTATTACTCTTAAAAGGTTGTTAATCTCCTAATGATTTTTACGGTTTCTTACACCTAACGGGTCGCAATTAACCAAAGCTAGGTGAGTATGTTATTTGCATCTATTAGTTATAAATGTTAAAAAAAACTCGTACGGTGTTACAAGTGTATCACAGTATCACTGCTTTCCGCAAGAATACATACACTCTCTCGTCTAATTTCAACGTCTTTAAGGTTGGTGTTTGGTTTATGCTAAAATAGTAGGGACAGATTGCTACCTAGAAATCACTTATTATCCAGTTATACGCATCGTGCGGACATAAACAAGACTGCATTTCAAAGACAAATGCTGGGTGATTAACGTAAGCTATTTTATAAATGGTAAAAGATTCGCTTGCCGCGTAAAATTGTATTTAAAATATCGACGCTTTCGTAGCCATTTTCCATTTGCATTTCTTCCATTCAACAGTAAAATTTACTTGTCCAAAATATAAAACAGAAACTGTAAAACAGCTTACAGAAAGATACGATTTTTGATCTTTCATTTAAGACCTCATTGAGCTATTTATGAAGTGCGCCTTCTTAGAATAAGCGATTTCTAAAACATTTCAAGCTGTTACCACTTAGGATGAAATTTCCAATGGCAAATGTTGGAGATGCGTGCAGGTTTTGAAGACACCTGATACAATTTCCACACAAATAACGCAGATATAGTTCAGGCATTATAAGACAGATGTCAGGTTGTGAACATGGCTAGTAGAGTGGCTATGGCTAGCTTTGAATGATATGCAATAGGCATGACACGAATGGCGAAAAATTTAAACTTTGCAAATACGAAATTTACAATACGGTAAATCACGAATATGAGCGACAGTGGATGGTTATTATTAGAGCTCTTTTGCTATACGTAATAATTAATAGCTGAACACAAACGTTTAGAACGAAATACGAATTATGAAGAAAGCAATTGTTTTAAGAATATTTATTTTTAGGTTGGAAAAGAATATTTTTTCGCAACCATCTTAAAGGTCATTACAACTATTATTTATTTTCCAAAATATTTGGATTTAATTGCAGTTAGTGCAATAATACAACCCATTTTTGTCTTCTTTCGACAATTTTAGGGTGCTCGGGCCTCACACTGAAAATCGTTGGGAGTAATTTTTGAGAAAAAACATTTTATTTACTAGCAACATGATATTGTTCATTTTCGTCACAGATACAAAATATGAAAAGCTACCCATAACTCCCAAGGGATTTTTCGAATTATTTCTTCCTCAACTTCATGGTAACCATGCAACTACAAATAACGTTTTAGCAACTATAAACTCACGCAATCCTTGATGTTATTTACAGATTCTTATTTTAAATATGACATATGACACTTGTGACATTTTTAAATTTCATACAATTTTTACTACTATGCTAGTAGATAAAATATTGTATGCACCACGGGAGATATTCGTGTTTAACCATGTCAACCTCAGGGAAAAACATATTCATATCTCTCTTAATGCATAAATACCTATTGTGTATTTTTTTACATTAAGAAACATTTTGTTTGTAGTTTTTTCAAAATTTTATAGGGTATTTGTGGTCTCTCCGAAAATCTTTTGAAGTAATTTTTGAGAAAAATTGTATTTGTCATTTTTTCGAATTTTTTTTTATATATGTTTTATAAGAATCAGCTAAATAGTTTAATTATCGAGTTCAACACAAAACTGTTTTATAATAAAAGCCATTTTAATATGAAAAACAATTGTTGAAATAATTTGTTTGATAGTATCTTGTAGCACTTACAATGATTAAATTAATCCATTCAAAAGTTATTATTGAACTAATTTTAGTGATAAAAATTCAATCAATAAATGCATTTTTGTTTAAATATCACGCAACCGCGTAGTATACAGCTGCTTGACGAAGATCTTATAACCCGCAAATAATAAATATATTATTACAAATAATACTGCAACAGATTATTTTTTTACTTAATATGTACATTCTTGCTTAATTTATTACAGATCCAGAATTTGGCTAGAATCAGTAAAATATCATTTGACTCCTGTTTACTCTATCTATGCCTAAAATTTCACAGAATTTCTGTTTAATTATAGTAACTGAAAGGCCAAGAAGCTTATTTTACTTAAAAGTATCTACACCGGCACACCTGCATAGAACGCCTGTTTAGCAGAGAAACAAACCCTTGTATAAGTTGAATAGCCGAGGTAGACATTTTTACAATGAAAAATTCTAGTTTGTCTTTACAAATATAGTTAGGAGCATCGTGCAGTATCTACAATAAAAAGAGAGGAACAATTGTGGGTAGTTTATTGTTTAAAACGCCAGCCTTAAGCAGTCATGTAGGGATCGAGGAATGACTCCTGTAGCCGAGAGTACAATGGGTATTACGTGAGCATTGTTAAGTTGCCACATGTGGGAGATTTTTATTAATAGATCGGCGTACTTTTGTTTATTTTCAGTATATGCTGCTTGCAAATTAGATATGTTTGCACTGTGATATCTACGAGAGGCTACCCCATTTTTCTTATCCAAGAGCGTAATATCTGGAAGATTGTGATGAATGGTCTTATCTGTTAATATAGTTTTTTTTACGACCGACCAGAAAATATGCAGTTTCTGGAGAATTGTTTCGCCAGAAAGTAACGGTTTGCCGGTCAAGATAGGAAAACGGGCATCAGGGACCGGTAATAGTATTTAACATTACAAGCCAGATAAAACAGTTTTTACTGGCGATAGGATTGGGATGACTGGCGAGCCGTTAGGCGAGCCTGTCATATCCTTGAGCCAGTAAAAATGGTTACCTGGTGTGTTTTGTTGAATATTTTATTTGTTTCTCACTTGTAAATAACTAGAAATTTACCATTTATTCAAAATGTCAAACTGACAAGCAACTAAATTCATCAATATCGCACATACTAAGGAAGACAACTCTGGCTTTGCACGCTATCATTTATCTATGAGCACGCTTGTAAAATATAACTGGCTAGCCAGTAAATTTTTTACTGGCTAGCCAGTTAAGAAACATTTTTAAGGTGAATACAGTGACTTGATAAATTGATGTTTACAAGTGAGGAACAAATAAAAGCTTTTATCTACGACCACTACTAAAAGTAGGCCTTTTAGCGCTAGCTTGTTTCACGAAAAGTGACGTTTTATAGTTTACCGTGTTTAAAGAAATCAGCTGTTTACTTTTAGCACATGTGCTAAAAGTGAAGCGAGGTTCAAAACTACAATTTCGAACTGCAAGTGAAGTTGTAAAGCTATTCTAGTTGCTTTTTGCGTTACAGGTAAAGCGTTTTTGAAATAATTAAAGCGTTATGTAATGAATACAGTCATATGTGGAGTATCAATAATTACATTCGTAACTCACCTTGACAGCACGGGCGTGGCCAAACAATCGCCACCGCGGGGTAGCCTACTATTCATTATGACATAAATTAAAAGCGTCGCAGATGCGAACCTTTCTTAAATCGATATTTATGGATTAATAACGGTAAAATTAAGGTCGTAGATAAAATATTGTATGCAACGCGTGCTAAAAGTCGTTTATGCGCGAGACATGTTATGAAACTCAGCCTTCGGCTTTGTTTCATAATTTTCATGTCTCGCGTATAAACGTCGACTTTTAACACTTGTTGCATAAATAGCTATTATTTGTTCCTCACTTGTAAACATCAATTTATCAAGTCACGGTATTATAATAATAATAATAATAATAAGAACTTTATTATCATTTCTTGTGCTTCTACATACATTTTTTTTATAATAAACTTAAACATTTTTATTAATCGTAAATAAAATGTAGTATCTTAGATAAACAGATAGGTAGTGTGAATATTAATAACTTTTTTGTGTACATTTAATCGACAAGAGATAATGAAGTTATATATTCCCCAATGAAATGAGAAAATGGTGCAATGAAAATGACTGGGGAATATAGACCACTAAAACTGAAAAACAGTTTGTGTGTGGTTTTTGCTATAATATTGTCGCGGGGCTAGATAATGAGTGGAATAAAATGCAGGTTATTTAAATATCACAATGATGAGTTATTGTTGCTACTGTCATCAGGTTTGCACATAAATAAAATTTAAATCCTCGTTTGTCAAGTTTGTAAGCCAAGTTTTAGCATGTTTTTTGAAGTTATTGCTTGTAATTAGAATTTTATTAATTAATAGATATTGATTAAATTTGTTATATATTTTGGGAGCATAGTAAAGGAATGAGCGCTGACCAAATGTCTTATTCATTCTAGTTAGTTTGGCCATTACTTGTTTATTACAACGTGTGTTGTGTGCATGATTGATAAAAGAAATGCATTCTTGATTTTTATATGCGTATTTAATAACAGCTAACAAATAAAGCTTAGAAATAGGCAATAATTTAAGTTCAGCCATTATTAAATTTGTAGGATATCTCATAGGTTTCTTCGTCATTATTTTAAACAAAATTTTTTGAATTGTATGAAGGCTTTTTGTATACATTCTGGAAGTACCTCCCCACCCGATTATACCATAATTAAGAAGAGATTCTACCAACGCATAGTAAAAAATATATAGAGTTCTTAGAGGTACAATTTCACGTAGTTTTTTAAATATGTAAAAACATTTTCGTAATCTGCTTCCTAGGTTGTTAATGTGAACATCCCACCTTAGAAACTCATCTATTGTTATTCCTAAATATTTTACAGTGCTAGAACACTGGACACTTTCACAATTACAGTTTACATGTTTACACTTACTTTGGTGAATTTTCAAATTAGTGATATTACTCTGTTTGGTTTTATTTATGCTGAATGTTAAGAAGGAAGTTTTTTCATAATTTAGTGTTAAAACATTAGCATCCAGCCAGGTTCTGATACTTTTCAAATCCTGTTCAGCCACTTCTTTCAGTTGTGACCAGTCAGATCCCTCAAGAAACAATACCGTGTCATCAGCGTATGATATAAGTTTACCATTTAACTTTAAATTTAATAGGTCATTGATGTAAATTAAAAAAAGTAAAGGACCAAGTACTGTTCCTTGAGGCACACCACATTTAACCACTGTTTCGTAACTTTTTATGTTATTGGTTACTACACATTGTGTTCTGTCTAAAAGATAAGTTTGAAACAAATAATGGGCGTGACCCCTGATACCAATGATCTCAAGTTTCTTTAATAATAAATTATGGTTTACAGTGTCGAAGGCTTTTTTTAAGTCTAAGAATATGGCTGAACAGGAAATTGAATTATCAAGAGCAGAATAAATATAATTAGTTAAAAGTGCTACTGCGTCATTAGTGCTTTTGTTCTCAGTAAAGCCAAACTGTTTCGTAGATAAAATATTATTAACTAAAAAAAAAGATAAAAGTCTATCTTTAATCAATCTTTCAAATATTTTAGCAATGTTTGATATCAATGAAATAGGACGATAATTATTTACGTCATCAAATGAACCAGTTTTTGGAATAGGTGTTATTATGGATTTTTTTAAACAATTTGGAAAATAACTTTGTGAAAAGCACTCATTGAATAATTGGCAAAGGGGAAAGGAGACACTATCCAGAATATTCTTTAATAATTCTGAAGAAATCCCATCATACCCAGGCGCTTTTCTATCCTTCAATTTTTTAATATTTTTGATTACCTCGTCGGGGGTGGTAGGTGTAAGAAAAAAAGTATTACTAGTAGGGGTTATATTTTTCAACATATTATTTTGTTCATTTTCATTTATGTTAATTTTATTGGCAAGGTTTTGCCCGATATCTGTAAAGAACTCGTTAAATTTATCTGGTGTGATATCACATCGAGGTTTCGCGTTGTTTTGGTCATAATTAAGAGACATTTTGGCAAGTTGCCAAATACTCTTAGGGTCTTTATTAACATTTCTAATTTTATTCTGATAGTAAGTTATTTTCAGCTGTTTTATTAAGGTTGGTATAAGGTTTCTGTAAGTTTGATATGTTTGTTTTATTACGTTGTTTTCTGGATTTAAGATTGTTTGCTTATACAGACGGTCACGCGCATTGATTGCGTTGATAACACCTTGCGTTATCCAAGGATGTCTTTTGAACTCTTTAGAGTTTAACTTTTTTTCGGTGGTGGCTTTTTTCGTTTCAACTATTATTGTGTTAACCAGTTTATCAAACGAATGTTCGATATCGTTATTCAAAATAGAATTCCATTTAACTAGTTTCATATTATTATCTATCATTTTGTAATTGACTTTTCTGTATACACGCTTAATAGGTGTGCCACCATTATCCAGTGTGTTATCGAAATTTATCTGACAAAAAACTGGACAATGATCAGTTATTTTAGAAAGAAAAACAGCTGAAAGCAACGAACTTTTTTTAATTTTTGTTCTAATAAAAATATGATCTAAACATGTTTTACTAAAGTTTGTAATTCTTGTTGGTTTATTTATGTATGATACAAAACCTTGTTGACTCATTAAATTCAAATAACTTTGGGCATGTGCACAACTTTCCAATATATTTATATTTATGTCGCCTGTTATGATTTCATTAGGGGTTTTGCAATGTTTAGTAATATATTGTTGAAGCTGCTCTATAAAAGTGTCGGTATTATAGACGGGAGATTTATATAAACAAGTAATGGCTGTTTTATTGTTATCTATATGAAATTCTATTCTAAAAAATTTAAATTGATCAATGCTTATTGTTTTAACAAAATATTTATGAGAAATTTTTACTAGTATCAACACCCCATCATTTTGATTGATTTTACTGAAATTATAGTGTGCCTTATATCCTGGAATGTTGAAACAATCTTCATTTTCAATGCACCATGTCTCAGATAATATTATCAAATCAAACTTATTCCTAAATTCACTTATATAAACTAGCAGTTCATCAAAATTTTGCGCTACACTACGTATATTTATATGTAATAACTTAAAATTATTCTCTAAACTGAAATTTTCAATTGAATTGTTACTAGCTTGAATACTATCAAATGTTTCTGTATTTATTACTTCATTGTCCAAAATATGATGTAGTTGTTGTACATCCATACCTTAAACGAAACTTTAATTCTGTAATAAATACACATACCGCAACAGCACGTGGAGGAACTACTATGTATATCACCATCACCAGTTTCACCTAACCATCCTTGCTTCAATATCGTCAACTGTTTTTATTCTGATAATACGGGAATCGGGATTTTTTCTAACAAAGATCTTGCCATTTTTGAACCAAACGAATTTATAATTAATTTCTCTTGCTTTTTCTTTGGCTTTCATTAGTACTAGCTTGTTTACGGGGGTTAGATGTTCGTTTATGAAAATTTTGGTTCCTATTGGTGTTCCTTGAAATGTATTATTTGTGATAACCAATGCCCTTTTGTTTACTAGCATATCGCGTTTTATTCTCGAACAGAATTGTGCCACAATTGTGGGTGGTGTAGTTTTCTTAGAATTTGGTAAACGATGGGCCACATCAATGTCCGTTTTTTTAATATCTAGCTGAAGTTCGGACGCTATCTTCTCCACTATATCTTTACAATCTTCTCCAGGATATTCATGTAATCCAAAAATTTCGATGTTTCGGTTTCTAGTATATTGTTCCAAATCGCCGAGGCGTTCGTTTAGTTCAACAATAGTTTTGGTTTGATCGTCGTATTTATTTTGAAGGCTAGTTAATTCGCCAGATATGGTTTTTATTTGATTTTTATGATCATTTACAGTAAGTAACATTTCTTCATACTTTTCGTTCATAAATGATAGCGAATTTTTTATTTCCGTAATTTCGTTGTTAATAGAATTTTGATTTGTTTCTATAGCTTCCAGTTTGGCTGTTATATTTGTAAGCATTTTTTTAATATCGGACAAATCACCTTCAGTTTCAACACTAGTGCTCCTGGTTCTCGTAACAGCACCTCCTACGCAATCAGTGCATTTCCAAACAGCTTTACTTTTATTTACTTTCTTATATGCCTGCTCTGATATGGAACACTCAAAGTGGAATTCTTTTTTACAGTTCGTACATTTTGCAAAATCCACGTTATCAATCTTATCTGAACACTTGCTGCACCTGCCTGCCATTATGGTTCAATGTTGTTTTCAGAAAACACAATAATTTATAATTAAGTCTGTATTAAAGCAGTAAAACCATGCACCAGATCCACACACTTCCACTCCGCACGGCGTTTCAATAACAGCAAACTTTCTATTAATCAAGAAAGTTTATTTTAACAAGTTACTAACCTGTAAAATCTTTACAAGTTAACTGTCAGTTTTACAAGCGTGCTCATAGATAAATGATAGGGTGCAAATCCAGAGTTGTCTTCCTTAGTATGTGTCATACTGATGAATTTAGTTGCTTGTCAGTTTGACATTTTGAATAAATGGTAAATTTCTAGTTATTTACAAGTGAAGAGCAAATAAAAATATTCAACAATACACGGAAGGTAACAGGTTTTTACTGGCTCAAGAAGGTGACTGGCTCGCTTGCGGCTTTCCAGTCACATTCTTCTATTCGCCAGTAAAAAACCCTCTTACCAAGCTAGTAATGTTAAATACTATTATTTGTTTCTCACTTGTAAACATCAATTTATCAAGTCACTGTATTAATCAAGAAAGTTTATTTTAACGAGTTACTAACCTGTAAAATCTTTAGAAGTTAACTGTCAGTTTTACAAGCGTGCTCATAGATAAATGATATCGTGCAAAGCCAGAGTTGTCTTCCTTAGTATGTGTCCATATTGCTTGTCAGTTTGGCATTTTGACTAAATGGTAAAGTTCTAGTTATTTACAAGTGAGGAACAAATAAAATATTCAACAATACACGCAAGGTAACAGGTTTTACTGGCTCAAGAAGGCGACAGGCTCGCCTGCGGCTCGCCAGTCATATCTTTCTATTCGCCAGTAAAAACCCTCTTACCAAGCTAGTAATGTTAAATACTATTATTTGTTCCTCACTTGTCTACATCAATTTATCAAGTCACTTTATTCACCCTGAAAATGTTTCTTAACTGGCTAGCCAGTAAAATTTTACAAGTGTGCTCATAGATAAATGATAGCGTGCGAGTTGTCTTCCTTAGTATATGTCATATTGATGAATTTAGTTACTTGTCAGTTTTGAAATTGTAAATAAATAGTAAATTTATAGTTATTTACAAGTGAGGAACAAATAAAATATTCAACAATACACGCAATGTAACGGGTTTTACTAGCTCCTTCTGTCCGCCAGTAAAAAACCCTCTTACCAAGCTAGTAATGTTAAATACTATTGCCGGTCCCTGATGCCTTCGTTACTATGGAAACAAGTTTGTGTTATTGTTTGGATAAGTCAAATAATAGATACTAATGTCATAATTTTTTGAGTTTTCGAGAGTGAATTCGCATGTTTAAAAGTATGAACTCGGATGTCGTAAAATAGTACATTGTGTATCTAGGACGAAAAGCCTAACATTCCCAAACGACTGTGAATATTGTTGGGCAAGGCGAATGCCGAGCCCAACAACACAGGAGTCTGGAAATGTTGCTTTTTTGTCCAAGATACACATACTATTTTTTCCGCCAATCGTACCAGAATAATTAAAAAATTTAGAAATAGTACTCGAATATTCCCTGCCTAGGACGGGAATATTATTCCTGTACAGTTTTATTGTAAATTACCTAGCAACGGCTGATGTAATGGAATGTTTGACTTTGCTCAATAAAATTTTATCAATAATGTGTCAATTCTGGTACGATTGGCGGAAAATAATATTGTACTATACACGACCGGAAAGTGTTTTTGCAGGTCTCCCCAAGCCCCAATCTACTTGATTCGACCTGAAAAAACACTATTTTTCCGGTCCCGTAACGTAAATTATTATTTATCCCAGCACATTTTTGCCTATTCATTTTCTAATATCTTTTCAGGGTCATACTTGTAGTATGGAGAACTGCTAGTGGCAAGTGAATATATTTCTCTGCGAACGTTTGATGGATAATTTTAGGTACGTTTTCATGTCTATATTTGCATTCCGTCGGTGTTATCGTATAGCAGCTTGATATGTGTTATGTGTTGCATCGTCTCAGGGTACGACTTGCATAATCTACATGTATCATGACGTGTTCCATCTTTGATTATATGTTTTTCTGTAGTTTTTTTGTGTTAATTACTTGGTCCACTTGGTCAACCAACCATGCGTTCGCTGCATGTCTACCGTGAAGTGCTTTCCGCAGCCAGGTCTCATGTTTTTCGCTTGCTGAGATTATAGGAAAGGACGTACTCATTGCCTAGATCGAGTGGCGAGTAACTATTATCTGATAATACAATTGACTGATGTAACATCGGTGTATCTTGGGTTTCTGTAAAATATTGTTTTAAACTGTTTATTTAATTATAATGTAGATTTAATATATCAATTGGTCTCATGCCTCCTTCCTCACGTGGAAAAGTGAGTCTTTCGGTAGCAGACCTAGAATGGTGAAAATAGCGGATTTATTTTTCTCTGAAGATCTTTCAAGTGACTAGTTGTCCACTCAATGATACCAAACGAACATATTAGAAGCGGTATAGTGTAAGTATTTACAGCTTTTATTAGGTATATATTTTTCGGTTTAACTTACATTTAGTTATGTGTTTAACTCTGCCGATAAATTTGGTTTTTCATTTCTCCTTTAGCCTATTTTTCTTCTATTAAATGAGATTTCTTATAAATAGGTACATGTATGATTCGTATATATTCAGTATTACCTTATTATTATTTAACCTTTGATGTATTCTTGTCGTCTTACATTTTTCCAGTCCGAACTTATACCCACATCTTTGCTGAGCGTTTCTGTTAATTTAAGAAGTGGTTCTAAATGACTGGAAGTACTGCTGTATAATTTAATATCGTTCATGTATACATCGGATGGCTCAACTTGAAGGTATTAGATCTGATATTTTATAGCCTCTGTTTGTTGAATTTAACTACAGTGGGCTAAAAACTGGCACATTGGAATATACCTTTGTTTATCTAATAGTGTTTAGTTTTGATATTAATATTTTTCGACTGAAGTACCTAACTATTATTGTAGTTTTCCATCTATCCATATCTTCAAGATTTATTTTGTATGCGGAGTACTTCCAGAAGCCATCAACGTGGAACAGAGTCAAACGCCTTTTTATAATCAATGTATGCTGTGTAAATGTTCAGTTTCTTTTTATAAGCGTGAGTTAATGCCACTGAATAGATGATCAGCTGATTTTTACATCCCTTTCCTTATTTGTTGCATCCTTGCTGCTATTCTGAGAGTATATTGTTTTCTTGGCAATGTTCGTAGATGATATGATTTATACAGGATGTTATTATTTAATACAAAGTAGGCAAACAAGTAATACGCCTGGCTTTAACTGTTTTGGTAGCATATATGTTACACCCAAGAACACTATACTAAGGACACGCAACTCCGTTTCGAAGCGGACCGCTAAAAGCTGACAAGTAAGGCGGCCGTGGTGTACAATTATTCATTCACAAAACTCGTGAACTGTCAATGTCAAACATTTGCTGAGTGTAACTGGAAATTCGGACCATGTTTTAACAATTAATAACACACTTGAAATACACTCCATTGGATTAACAACCGTAAACTGACTTTTAACCGCGATTACAGGTTAATTTAGCTCGCTTCCAACTCTCGAACTGCAGTACACGCTGTCGACAGCGCCGCGACGGCTATCCCCGACATAAGGGCCGCTTTTATATACAGCTGTCATACGAAGTTGCATCTCCTTAGTATAGTCTTCTTGGTTACACCATTACGCCTTCTGTAAGAAAAACAGGCAGTTCTTTGGGGTTTGCTATGTCTTCCTTGATACATTTTGCGTGTATTGCTAAATTTCTTGAACCAATAATTTTGAATCTTGTCTATACTAGATGCTTTCCAGTTATTTTTTTTATAACTTGTTGCTATTGTCTTTGGTTTTTATTATTATTATTTTTAAGCGTTTCAGCTTTTTCAAGATTTGTAATGCCGTCAGCGTAGATAAATGATCTTAAATAAGCGGTGAAAGAGTATCAGGTGTCTTTGAACGTCGGTCGGTCGTTATGGTCTTCTTCAGGTAGCACCTTCAATGTGAAGGTTGACAATAATCGCAGAAAATTGTTTTCTACTTTAAGTTGCTGTTTGTCAGTCAAGAATGCTTTCTTCTACCTGGACAACGCCCACCCTTTATTTTTCCTTCCATAATTAATTTTAGCCAACTCCTCTCTTCGTCTTTATCAATATTACCAAGATAGGTCGTTTTTATTCTTTTATTATACCCAACAGCTCTCTATCCATGTGTATACATTTAAAAGCTTTGTTGTTCATTATATCTTTCTTGATATTCTTCTGGGTCATCTGATTTATTCATGGTGCTGACTTCAGAGTTCATGTCTCAACATGTAAGGACATTTTTCAAATTCTATAAGTGTGCGACTTTTTAGAGTATTTTCTGTTCAAAAATTACGACTTCGCTCGTATATAGTTTTGCGGTCATATTTTTACGCGTAATAGTTCATCAAATTGTGTGCAGGCAGCTAACGGTTCATTTTGGTAGCCTTGTTCATAATTACTTTTTTGGCTTAGATTTGGCATGCAGCCTTTTCTAGAAGTTTCGGCTTGCACCTGGATTGTGATCGTTTCTGTAGCCGTTGAGAGGTTGGCTTTAAGCGTGTTTGTTTGATCGAATTTAAAACGCCAACCTATAGGAACAAGGGAAGGAATTTTCTAAATAATTTCGTTCCATTGCAGTCTTTCCGTCTTCAAGCTGGATCGCCCGCGGGTGCGCGCTAGACCATTTGTTGTGGTCGTCTCGTGATTGGTTACAGGTGGTCAGCCCACGTAGCGTGTCTGGCTTGAGCAGCGTTGGCTTGCTATTTGGAGGCAGTCGGGGTTGAGATCGAGTTGCCAGCTGTTGTTTGGGCAGTTACTGCAAGTAGGTTTTTCGAGAGCGGCCTTTGGTCGTGCAACGCGGCGCGGCCTTTTTGCCGAATGTGATTATACAGCGTGGCTTTGTTTTCGTAAGTTCTTTACTGGCCGTCACAGTGTGAAGTGGTGCTTATTGGGGTGTTGTGCGTGTCCTTTTTTTTTGTTTTTGATGACCGCCGTTCTGCAAATTTTTAAGGCCTGGAGGGCCATTGTCTGCCACATTGGGATCCAGTTTTCCAGAACGGGTATATCTACTGGTCTCGACAGTTTGCTTTTGTTTCCCATGAGGTTTTCACAACAGCCCCTGCAAATTAGGGGAATCAGTGGATATTGTACAGCACCCACGCATCAACCCGCAACCCGACTGCGCTAGCGGCGTGCGTCCGAAATTAATCGACTCAGCCAGGCGAACCGACCAAACAAGGTAGTGTGCGTAACTTATATCTAATAATTCATGTAAATACCAATTAACGTACCCTTTTGCTAATAAGCATTAATGCGCTTATTTGTTAAACACCGGCCATGCCCTTGGACCGTTTGTAAATAATATTTAATGCATTTTTGTAATAAACGCCAGTCACCCGCTTTGGAGGCTGTGGGCTAACTTTCATTATTCCGCAGTAGTTTAGTTGTTCAGAGGTAAAGCAACCCCCAGCTGGGCCTATAGTTATAGCCCCATTTTTATGTTCTGTTTTCGTTGTATACGCTGACAACGTCGGCATGTGTGTCCCTATTTGGCCAATAGATCGGTTTGCTGTACGTTGTTTTATTATTTTCCACACGTGGTTGTGCATGCTTGTTTTCAGGATGAAGTACACACTGTATCAGATTTATGTAAGGTAAACCCCGGACGAAGTTTTTAGCGTCGCAGGTAAGTCAGGCTGCTCGTCGCTGCAGTGTTGGGAGTCGTGAGGCTCTACTCGCCGTTTCTGCCATTTTCCATTTAGTTTTGGATTTCGCCAAGGTGTAAAATGGAGAGGTAGGCTCATTTTCTTCCTGATGTCTCTGTGGGCTTAGCTTTATATTCTCGATCTGATTGATAGAACCGGGTGGCGCTCAATAGGTGTTATCACTGTTTACCGTCTCTTAGGCCGTTGCCCGTAGGTAATCTCGTGTAGGACCACCCCTTGCTTCACTGAGTCTAGCCGGCATATATTGTTACGAGCAGGGCAGCGGTCCTAGGTAAGTCGTTGTCCCGATTTTGAAAGTTATCATCCGTGCCGGAACGGTGTCGTTAAAGTCAATTTGGTATGTAACAAACACGGGGTAGAGCAAATCCAAATGTATATAATACTTTACAAACCTATATCTGATATCTAGACTGAGACTTTTATTACATGAGAACAATTATAGGAACAGGAAGCAACCTCGGTGAGATCCTCATTTACTAGACATTTCGTGGGTCTCAAGTTTTACTAATGCTGCGTGAGGTTTATACAATTTTTTAATACAAATGATATCTTTGTTATCCAATCCCTTGGCTATTAGAATTTTCTAATTTTTTATCCAATTAATTTTGACGTTATTGTACTGATGTTGGTAAATGTTTTTGAGTATTATCCTTTAGTTCTTCAAGAGTAAAATTTTCTCTGCCATCTACTTTCCCCTGTTGCATATTTTCTTTGTTCCACATGGTTGTATTATTGGTGCTTCTCTTAGAGTGTCCTTAAACTGTTTCCATAGCCTGTGTGCTGTGTTCTCTCTGTTAGTCCCTATAATATGTTTGCTCAGTTTTTCATAAAGTACAGTTGTTTCTGAATCCTTTGAAGTAGTCAGATTGACCTTAATGTTATTCAGTTTGAACAGCAGACGAGCAATTGCAGGATTATGATCTGGCTCGACGTTTGCTCTTGGATGGGTTTTCATTCCCACTATGCCGTTTCTGTGTTTTTTATTCGCTAGGATGAAGTTTGTCTGATTTCTCATTATATGATCATGGTTGTTTTGATGTCGCTATGAGAAACTTTAATGCATTTGACGAGATGTTTAAGTGGAAATATGCTGTAGATTCTCAATAGCATTCCGTGGTTTCACAAGGTATCGAAAGCCGTTTTTGACTATCTTGTAAGCTGGCTTCAGAGTATCGCTTGATCAACAAAAACAATTAGCTATACTGTAACAGAACTTAAATAAGTTATAGAAATGCAATTGCATGTAGAGTTTCTCCAATTTTTGTTGTTGTTAATAACTGAAGTTCGTTTAAGCGATTAGAGCACGACAATTTATTAAATTCCTTTTCACTCCAATGACAGGCATACAAATCGAAGCGACGGATTAATCAAATCGGTCTTCCATAACACCACAACTGCTACCCGAGTAAGTCGAAATAAATCAACAATATTAATTCAGCAGCCGCAACAGGGCTGCAGATACGACTCGAGCAACGGAAACTAATTTCCAGGTCTCGAAAGGGGCACGAAGCCCGGCCGACGTGACGGGGGCAAAAGTCCGAACTTGTGCGAAATGCGGGATGGTTCTGAATGCCAAGCCTTTCTGATAAAAATTCGGAATACGTTTATCACAGTAGATTGGATAACATGTGAGTGACGTGGATGAGCCCGCAGCACGAAAAGATCGGGAATTTCAAGACAGACAAAGGAGGCGAGGGAGCGGGATGAGCTCGGAATAAACCACTTGCAGTTTCTCGGATTTGAGGTTTTTTTGGAGCGAGCAGCTAGGGTTTGCCAAAAAGAAGCTTTCCACAATTTTAACCATTAGCTGGGGGGCTCGGAACAAAGTTCGGCCTTGGACAATGTAGAATAATTTCCGAGCTTTGTTTCGACAAAATAGCTCGCTCCAATGGTAAACGTGCAGTTGATAGATGTCAGCCACCCCTAATATCGATGGGGTAATAATTAAATTTATAAATAGCTTTGAGGTCTCTCTCATTGCAATTTGAATTCAATTCAAAGCTTGTGCACATTTCAGCGTTAGTTTTATCATTTCCCTCCCCCTCCACCGTTAGTGGTATGCTTTACTATTACACTTTTAGTTCAACGGATACAATTTCAATATATGCTTTGCATTTAATTATATCGGTGTCTTAATTTGCTAAAACAGACACAATACAGACGTTTGTGTTTTCCAAATTAAATATTTCAAACGCTTCAAAAAGGCAAAGTTCGTTCAGAAGACTTTCAAATTGCAAGTAGTCGTTTCTCTCCAGATAAGGTCGCAATGGCCGAAGCAATACTACTGTTACAGTTCTAAACAACCGTTAGTGAGCTGATATACAAATTTTATGCTTTTAACAACTTACTTTGTTACTTGTCAGAATTCCCAAGGTTATCTGAAACTCTGTTCCTTAAGATACTTGCAATTTTTGTTGGAGAACCAACAGGAGTTGGGATATTCCATTAAACACTATGCACACTTTGTGTAAAGTTGTTGCTATATTTTCACTTGGAGGACGTATTTTGCTTCTTGTCTAATTATATTTATAAATTTAATACGAGGTTGTCACTTTCCCAACAGACAAGCCGCATTATCGCCGCTTGAGCCAAGATTAATGCCTGTTCCGCATCATAAAGAAGAGTCTGTAGCAGGGCCAGTTAAAATTTCATTAAGTCGAGAACAAATTAAATCTCGGCATTTTCAGTTTTCCGGCTGCTCCGCCGATGCAATCCAGCGTCTCCATATTAAAAATTCAGACGCTATGTAAATCAATGAACTGGAATACGGGAAAATTAACGTAGCTACAAGGTCGTTTCTGAGCAGTACCTTGTAATTATGGAGCTTTAATGGCGCCTTGTTAGATAATCGAAAATTAATGGAAGTGCAGAGCTGTAACAGAAAACTTGGGGGGTTAATGAAAGGAGGTCGCTGTGTCCGCAGTAGCTTGGACTTCAGCTACACATTCAAAGGAGAGAAGGATAATACAAGGATACATTTTGTTTTGTTTGCCACATGCCATAATAGCAGCTAGTAGTACCTACAAAATGGCGCTATTTCCGATTTGTACACGAATTCTGGGCTTGAACCGTATCATTATTATATAATGTATGTCATACCTTTAATTGACAATAATTACTCTATTTGAAGGTATGTTATAAATATACAAAATACCCCCTTTTTTATAATGTCCTTAGGAAAAAATATAATTCAAAATCACTTTGATATGTTAAAACTGGTAGAAAACGTTGAACGCATCATGGGCATCATGAGTTAAGCGCTCGCGATCGCTGTATACACATTGAGCCAAAGGTATTAACAATCTTGGGCGCTTATTTTGCTCATAATGCCCTTGATGCCTTAATTACTATAAAAACTCAAATTTTGCCAGCAATATAAGGACAAAAACGCGACAGTTGAGCGTGTCAGTGATGCCACTAGCAAAATTTATACATTTAACTATAACCACGCCAGCCGCCTTCCAAGGCTACGAAAGGGCGGTGGGTTCATTATGAGGGTAGGAGTGCATAAAATATGTTAGCTTAAGGTCTGTATTATGACATCGGCGAAACCTTTCTGAAAATATACGTATTAGTGCATAGTTGGATTCCTGGTGGCATTTGTAGTTACAAACAAACCAACCTCATTCGAATGCAAAGAAGAGGAAAGGCTATTTGCAAGAGAGAAGATGCAAGGAAGACGTGATATTTCCACGTGTTTACAAACGTTTTTTTAAACAAATTTCTAGTAGCAAACGCGTCATCGCTATTTTAAGATAAGAAAGGGGATGTCGGTTTGATCGTGAATGTAAAAAATACGAAAATATATTGCTACTTACATACTGGGATTTCTGGTGGAATTTCTAGATATGGGATTGAAGAATAAATAGCATTTTAACGTGCGCATCACGCGCGAGACTAAATTTTGCACTGTATATCAGAAGGTTGTCAGAACATTTTAAAATCCTAGGATTATGCGACCTTTTGGAGTATTTTCTGTTCAAAGATTACGACTTTGCTTGTATATAGGTTTTTTGGTCCTATTTTCAAGTTTAATATTTCATCAAATTGTGTTTAAAATTCTAAAGATTTGGCACGCAGCCTTCCCTTTCTCTAGAAGTTTCGGCGTGCACCTGGGTTGTCATCGCTTTTGTAGCCGTTGCGAGGTTGGCGTTAAGAGTGTTTGTTTGATTAAAATTGAAACGCAGTCCATAAGAACAAAGAAGAGATTTTTCTAAATAATTTCGTTCCTTCGCAGTCTTACCGTCTTCAAGTTGGATCGCCCGCCAGAGCGCGCAAGACCGTTTGTTGTTGTCTGCTTCGTGATTGGCACAGGTGGTGAGGCTACGTAGCGTGTCTGGCGGGAGCAGCGCTGGCTTGAGTTAGTTAGGAGCCAGCTTCAGTCTTGGACGTTGTTATTTGTGCAGTTACTGCAAGCAGGTTTTTCGAGAGCGGCTCCGCCGCCTCACATGCCCCTTGGGGTCGTGAGAGGCGGCGCGGTCTTTGTACCGAAGTGAATGTGCTGTTACAGCGTGGTTTGGTTTTTTTTTTTGAAAGTGCTTCCGTGCCGTTGGACGTGCAGTTGTTTGGTGACCCCCTTTTATTCTTGTGTCGACCGACGCCCTGTTTTCTCGTGTGCCAGGAAAGCATCATACCCGTTGGGGGATTCATCGCACGTGGGCGTACAAATGGTCACCGTATCGTTTCCTGTGGGGGAGTAGGCGTCATCATCCAGTACCGCTACAGCGTTGCTGCTTTCCTTGCACTATAAGCGAGCCCCGATACTAACGACACGGCCAGGCTAAGCTGCAAATGTACCAGGTAGTGTGTGTGCAGTTTGTAGATACCAATTAACTTATAATATGTTTTTCGGACTATTTCCACTGTCTAATGTTTATCTTTTTGCTAATAATTTATGTGCATATTTGCTAAACACCGGCCACCCATTTGGGGTCGTTTGTAAATACCAATTAATTTATCTGTTTGCTAATAATTTATGTGCATATTTACTAAACACCGGCTACCCATTTGTGGCCGTTTGTAGGTACCAGTTAACTTATCTGTATGCTAATAATTAATGTGCATCTTTGCCAAACACCGGCTATCCATTTGAACCGTTTGTAAATACCAATTAACTCATCTGTTTGCTAATAATTTATGTGCACATTTGCCAAACACCGGCCATCCATTTGGGCCGTTTGTAAATACCAATTAACTTATCTGTTTGCTAATAATTAATGTGCATCTTTTCCAAACACCGGTTACCCATTTGGGCCGTTTGTAAATACCAAGTAACGTATCTTTGTCCGAGTAATTAATGCGCATATTCGCTAGACAATATTTAGTACATCTTTGTGATAGAAGCCAGTCACTCGCCTGGGGGGCTGTGTGCTAACTCTCATTATCCCGCCTGTAGTTTAGACAATTAGAGGTAAAGCGACCCCAGCTGTGCTTATAGTTTTAGCCCCTTTATTATGTTGTGTTTTCATCACGCTGACAACGTCGGCGGTGTTGTACCTATTTGACCATGTGCTTAGACCTATAGATCGGTTTACTGAACGTTGTCTTATTATTTCCCCACGGACTTGTGCATGCTTATTTTCAGGTTAAATTATACACTGTGTCAGATTTATGTAAGGTGAATTCGGAGCGTTGCAGGTACGTAAGTGCGCTCGTCGCCGCCGTGTTGGGAGTTGCGAGGCTGTACTTAAATATTTTATTCCCGTTGAGCTTTGGATTTCGCCAAGGTGTAAAGTGGAAAGGGAGGCTCATCTGCTTCCTGGTTTCTCTGTGGGCCCATCTTTATAGTCTCGCTCTGATTGACGGAAGCGGGTGGCACTCAATTTAATTTTAACACTGTTTACCGTCCATTAGGCCGTTGTCCGATAGTAATCTCGTGTAGGACCACCTCTTACTTCACTGATATCTAGTCGGCATATCTTGTTACGGGTAGGGCAGCGGCTCTAGGTGAGTCATTGTCCCGAGTTTGTGTAATATAGTCCGCGCTGGCCGTCTCGCTTTTACGTGATTTAAAAGTCGTCTTAGACCGTAACAAGGTAACAAGATCATTTCCCGTTACAAATTCGCGTCACCTTTCTGGGACAATGAAGGGACGCATGGATCCAACATGAAGCGCGGAGCACAAATATTACGATAAGCGTATGCCGCTGTTATTCCTGACACAATCAGTTCTCTAGAATATATTGCTGCATGGCAAGATTTCTAGTGGAATGTCTAGTCGCAAACACACTTAACTCTTTCTAAAATAACAAAGAAAGGAGAGCTACTTCAAGAGAGTGGATGTAAGAAAAACATTGTATCTCACCTTGTTCATCAGATCTGAGGCGAGACTTAGCACTGTATGTCGGAATATAATATGAGTTTTTATTGATCCTAGTTGCAAATACTTCGTCGCTTTTCTGAGACAATGAAGAAACAGAAGGATTCATCGGGAAGCTCGGTGCACAAATACCATGATAAACTTACGTGGTTGCTGTATATTGCTACATAGCGGAGTCTTTGATGACATTTTTAGTTATAAATACGCTTCACCTACTTCCAAGATAATAAGGAAAAGACAGCAATTTCGAGAGAGCAGATATATGAAAATGTTATGTTATCTGAACGTGTTCATCACGTTGGCACTGTCAACTTTATGCCAGGATGCAGCAAATATTTTTCGTAGTGTTTCTAGTCACAAATACGTCGTTGCTTTTGTTAGACACTGTAGGAACTGAAGGGTTCATTATGAGGCTCGGAGCACACATACCATGATAAGCTGATGCTGCTGTTAATCCAGAAGCAACCATTTTTTTGTAGATATATATTTATTTATTTCAACTGAAATATTTACAGCTCACAGTACAAATTGATAAATTAATAACGAAATACTAAAAATAAGTAAAAGATAAAGAAATACAAAACATCAAACCATAAATAAAACAATATAACTAAAGCACATCTTTGTATCCATTATAAACTAAACATTGGAAAATGATCTTATTAATAGTTTGTTAAACATCTTTACTGTTTTCGCCTCTCTTATATTTAGTTGCAATGCATTATATGAATGAAAACCTTTCGCTACTATGCTGTTCCTATTTGTGTTTAAAGCAAACCTAGGAATGTATAAATTATTTGCCTGTCTCGTAGCGTAGCCGTGTTTTTCGTCGACGAAGGTTACAAATTCTTGCATATATAAGGGCACATGGCCTTTGACAATTTTATAAATAAAAACCATAGCTTTTAAGTAAAGATATTTTTCAATTGGCAGCCATTGCAAAGTTTCCAGCATGTATGATATTTGTGCATATTTATTACACCTTAAAATTATCCTCATCGCTCGGTTTCGCAATTTTTGCAACCTGTCTATTTGTGTTTTGTTAAGAAGAAAAGTGATGGTAGAACAATAATCATAATGTGGTTTAATAATTGTATTATAAATAATGATTTTGGTTTGTACAGAGACCAACCAACTGACTCTGGAGAAAAAAACAACTTTTTACAAATTTTTTATTAACATAATCGAAGTGACAATCAAATGTGAGACATTGATCTAGCTGGATGCCCAAGTACTTAAAATTTGATACCCATTCAATTTTATCGCCATCACAGTGTAAGTGTCACTTATGTTTATCCCCTTTAATTTACCCAGCGTTGTTATCAACATTGCTTTAGATTTATTCGTATTTAGCTTTAGCTTATTCAATTTAAAATAGTTTGCAATATTTTCCAATTCCTTGTTCATAGAGTCTACCGCTTCTTTAATATTTACATTACAAGTTACTAATAATGTATCATCGGTAAATAGGTTTAAGAAGTCACATGTGTGATATTCATCTATATCATTTATATAAAGTAGATACTGCAAAGGGCCAAGGATACTTCCTTGTGGCACACCACTACTTATTTCTTTTTTTATCGATGCAACACCATGTATGTTAGTTATTGGATATCTATTTAACAGGTAGTTTCCAAACCATTTTAGAACATTTCCCTTTAATCCATAATTTTCTAATTTATTTAACAGAATTCTCCTATCTACAGTTTCAAACGCCCGCTTTAAATCTAAGAAGACTGCTATAACAAATTTGTTTTCATCCACCATTTCTTTTAAACGCGCAATTGTGAATTGCAACGATGTTTCGCAAGAGTGTTTCGCTCTGAAACCTGACTGGTTAGACGTCAAAATATTATTTTCATTGATATATTTAATAATTTGATCATATACTACTCTTTCCAACATTTTTTCTAAATACGGCAAAGAATTTATTGGTCTGAATTCAGCAGCCACCTTGGTGTTTTTAACTTTCGGCGCAGGAGTAATTTTACTAGTCTTCAAAGCACTTGGAAACTGTCCGGTAGTTAGTAATAAGTTTATAAATTGCAGGAATACATGACCGATAACTTCAAATGATTTAGTTACAATTCCGCCTTTTAAAACATCTAGACAACTGCTTCTCTTGCTCAGTTTATTAATAACTAATTTAAGTTCCCGCATACTAATTTCTTCAAAATTAACTAAAGAACTATTTACTTCATAGATTGCAAATTTTTTATGTTTCCATTATCAATAAGATTTACTATTTCATTAACACTATTAATAAAATAATTATTGAAATGTTCCGCAATCTCTACGTCCTCATGCACCTGAACATTATTTTTGTCAATCAAAAATTCTATAGGTAGCAAATAGTATATTACATACCGAGGTGGGAAGTGTTTCATTACTGTCGAGAGATTAGATAGTTTACCGAGACGCGTTTTGTTACCATGGAAACACCCCACTCTTCAGGTATGTAATATTTTTCGGGGTATGTAATAATTTCCTGGCTAGTTTCAAGTAATCATCTAGTTCCCAGCTGTTGTCATGTCATGAAATTGACACATTACAATGTGATTGCGAATAAAGATTATTTTGATTTTGTTTATAACCAGACAGTAAACCTTTTAATGTTTTCCACATCTCCCTGAATCGTTATTACCTTTATCTAATTTTGTTTCATAAAATTTAACCTTCTTTCTTTTTAATAAATTTACAACTGCGTTTCTCTTCGATTTATATTTTTTCCAAAAACGTTTTTGACTTACTACATCACTACCACATCCTCTGAACATTCTATACGCCTGATCTCTCTCAGCGGCAACTAATTTAACGTCCTTATCATACCACGGTATGCCATTGTATTTTATACCAAACGTTTGAACAGGCATTATGTTGTTAACAACAGCTTCAAATGCAATATAGATATCATTATAAAAATCATTAATATTTGTGCATTCAACTAACCATCCATGTTCCCTTAAAACGTTATTCATTGACTCTAAATTTATGTCATTAATTTTCCTCAATTGGATTATTTTATTAGTTTTGTATTTTTCTTGAGTGATTTTAGTGACATTCATTGCGATACTAATCACACTATGGTCAGTTATTTTATGTACACAAAGAATCATTGAAAATGAACAGGGCTGTGCAACCAATATTATGGCCCCATGCAAAATTATAGAAATATCGGGCTACTTTTATGAAACCGTGTGTATTAGATGAAGTACTTTTTGAATAACACGGTTATAGTAGCCTTCCAAACACAAATGTTTCAAATGTGTAACATGTGTTGCATAACCCTGTTCATCTTCAATGATCGTGTGTGTACATCTATTACTTTAACCGAATATAAATAATTCTCTACTAATAATTTTTCTGTTGTTAAAACATAATCTATTAACGTAGAACTCATGTTCGTTACTCTTGTCGGTTCAGATACCAGCTGAGCAATACCGTATGTATTTAAAATAGATTTCATTTTGTTGGAGTAAAAACTGTTGTCATTGAAATTTATATTGAAGTCGCCCATAAAAATTAAATTATCGTTCCCGCACAAAGTATGTTCACATAAGCTTTCAAATTCGTTTAGAAATTCTGCGTCATTTGCAGAGGGCGAGTGGTATAAGCAACCTAATAATTTCTGCAATCCGCCAATTAATACTTTAAAAGACGGTGCTTCAACGTGTTCATCACATTAGAAGCGAGACTTTGCACAGTACGTCATTGTATAAAAAGATTTCTTTTTGCTTTTTTATTAACAAATACGACGTCGATTTTCTGAGTCAATGAAAGGAAGGAAGGGTTTATAATGAGGCCCGAGTCACAAATACAATGGGAAGCTGATGCGGCTGTTACCCGGAAGCGATAATTTCTGGACAATATACAGGGTGATTCAAATTAAGTGCGCACCATTGCTATCATTGTTATTATTAATTTTACAAAGTAGGTTAAATTAGCAAACTAGTAGCGTTTTTGGCGCGGATTAATATGCAATTAATAAATAAACAATCGAATAACGAGTTTGCGACAATATTAAAAACTTTTAGTTTTTTTTAATAAACCACCCTGTATATATTTCAAAAACTTGAAATAAAAATTAATTTGTGATACTAAAGTCTTAATACACTATTGTCTTAAAATGAATATTAAAGAAGTTAGGGGAGATTTTAGTTTACGTATATCAACAATACACCGTACTAACGAAATTTTCATGTAGGCTGCTACTAAAAACAAAACCAATAACGTAAACATCAGAACTGTCACAATAAATTTGTCGTACGTTTGGTTGTCGAAAGTAATTAGTGTTGTTTATTTATTTCAATTAAAAACTTGAAACAAGCCTGCAATGAATTTTTACAGTAGAATAATGTATGTATTTATCTATTATCTTTTTAAAATTTTGTCGCCAACGAGTTATTCGATTGTTTTTTTATTAATTGCATATTAATCAGCACCGAAAACACTACTAGTTTGCTAATTTAACCTACTTTGTAAAATTAATAATAACAAAGATAGCAATGGTACGCACTTAATTTGAATCACCCTCTATAACTTCGTGGTGGGATTTCTGGTGGCATTTTTAATTACAAATACATCTACCATTTTCCAATATAATAAAGAAGAGAGAATAATTTCAAGACAGTGAATTTAAGAAAAACATGGTATTTGAACGTTTTGAGGCGAGACTTTGCACTGTATGTGGGGATGTAGTAGGAGTTCTTATGTGTTTCTAGTTACAAATACGCGGTCGCCCTACTGGGACACTAAAGGAACATAAAGGTTCATAATAAACCTAGGAGAATAAGTACCGTTGTAGGATAATGTGGGTGTTAGTTCAGATGTGATTTGTTTTTTCCGAGAATATAGTACAACTTTGGGAGAGTTTTGGAGGTATTTCTAGCTACAAACTGACCAACCCATTCCAAGAGAATAAAGAAGAGAGATTCTTTTCAAGGGAGTTGATGTAAGAAAAACGAGATGTTTTAATGTGTTCCTCACGTGAAAGGTGACACTTTGCACTGTATCAAGTACCATGGTAAGGTGATATGTCTATTATTCCAGCAGCAAATTTTTAAACATGTGCCTCAAGCATTTTGCATTTTTATTTTTGAAATAACTTTTGAACCTGTTGAAATATAATTGCTTGGTTTTCTGCATTGAGTAAAGTAAACCGTATAAATTTTTTGTCACAGATTAAATATGTCACAGTAGAACGTTTTGATGTTGAACAACGTTGCGTTTTGTGTTTGCAGTTTTTATCAACAAAATAATTCTTACATGGCATTTCGACGTCATTACTGGTCTGAAGCCCATTACACAGTCTAAAAATCAATGTTTGGGCAGCAATATTTTCGAAAGGCATAATAGACCCATACTTTTTTTAAATCAAAAGGGGTTACTGTAGATGTTGACAGGTACCCAGCAACGTTTTTGGCTTTGCTTTACAATAATTTTATGAATTGGATGAGGTGATTCCACCAGGATGGGCCACTAGTTATACATGAAATACCGTATTAGCGGCTATAAGAAAATTTTTCCCTGAAAAATTGACATCACGAAGAGGCGACATCAATTGACTTCCCAGAACTCCGGACTTAACTTCAGCCAATTCTTTTTTTTTTGGGACTCTCTTAAAAATCGTGTCTATTGCAAGTCTCCAAAAATGTGCTCCAACTCAAGAAACGTATTCAACCAGAAATTGAAGCCATTACGCAAGACCTATGCACCCGCGTAATGGTAAATATAAGGAATCCATTGCAAGAGTAACAGTGCCGAGAAGGGCAACACCTAGATGATTTAATTTTTCACACATGAACTTCCAAAATATTTAGTTTTAAATTCTAAAACAAGATATTGATAAAAGTGAATGAAAACTGATCTAAATAGAATAAAAAAAAACTTTGTGAGACACCCTGAACAATACACTATAGTGGGGTTTCTGGTAGTATTTCTAGTTACAGACCGACCAACCCCTTCGAAGACAATACAAAAGAGACATTCATTTCAAGGGAGTGGATATAAGAAAAAGATGGTATGCCAACGTGTTCGTCACGTCAAAGGCGGAAAACTGTATATGAAGATGTAACCAAATTTCTTATTGTCTTTCTAGTTATAAACACGCCTTCGGCTTCTGAGACACTAAAGGGGCGGTATAGTTCATCTTGACGCTGAGAGAAGGACTAGTAAGAATATGTGTGCATTACCCCAGAAGCATTTTTTTAGAGAATAGACTAGAACATAGTTATATTTCTGGTGGCATGTTAGTTATAAACACGCCTACCTTCTTCTAAGACAATAAAGAGGGGAATGCACTTTGAAGAGAGTGGATCTAAAAAATATGGTATCTCAATGTGTTCATTACCGCAAAGGTGACACTTTGTGTTGTATATTAGGATGTAACAAAATTCCTTGTTGTATTTCTATTTACAAATACGTCGTCGCTTTTCTCAGACAATGATGGGACAGAAGGGTGTATAATGAGGCTCGAAGCACAAATACTCAAAGTGTTATTTATAGTAATTTACATAGTTACAAACACGCCTACTTTCTTCCAAGACAAAAAAAGGAAGTAATTTTAAGAGAATGGATGTAAGAAAAATCTGGTGTGATACACTCACACAACTTGCTTTTACAGTGATCTTATAATTAGCCAAAAATTTTATTTTAAATTTTCAAAAATTACAAATTCTACAAAAACGGTACAAAATAGAGCGTTAGGTAAAGAGACAATTTTTTTCTCTTTTTGTAGCTTCCACCTTTTAGAACCCTTAGACATAACCCTTGTCTTCGATTTTTGACTAGTCTCTTATTAGATTGTATTGCACAAGCTAATTGGTCATTTCCATTTTGAACGTCCCTCGTAATATTTGTACGCCTTGCGCTCCGCGCATGCGCGGCTCTAACAACTTTCAGACACCTGTCGCTGCCTGCTTAGATATAATTTTCAATACCACGATTTTTATCTAATTGACGGCCATTTTGGCCAAAAAGCTAATAAAATTATTGTAAATCAAATTTTAAATGTGTCAGTAAACTTTTAATTTGTAACCTGCTCGATGCAGGATCAAGTGTAGTTATTTTATATGCAGCTTAGCTCTGTAACTTTGGTGGCCTACTGCCTTTTTCCGATGAATTTGTTCAAATTTGAATATCATCACATGTCCTTAAAAAACATGTGTTTGGTTTCCACAAGTTGTTAGGTAAGACCTTCACTCACAATAACTTTTATAACAACGTTGCTTATTTGTAAATTTTTGTCCTTAACCTTTGAGAAAGTATTAAATAAATACGAAACGTCAGGCGATTACATACAAGTGGTTTTATTTCAATCTAACCATTAAAGCTTGGTACCTGTGCGTAGTACTGAGATTGGAGTTATTCCAACCCCTATCCCAGTCAAGGAAAAACATTTTACTGTGTATGTAACCACACAAGCTGTGAGAGAGACTATATTTATATATAAGAACAACATTGTATCTCACGTCAGCGGTGAAACTGTATATCATGATGTAAAAACATTTCTTGTTGTGTTTGTAGTAACAAACAGGTCGTGTTACTTTTCTAAGACACTGAAGGGACGACAGAGATCATAATGAGACCCCTACCACAAATACCATGCGAAGCTGATACGGCTGTTACTCCAGAAGCTACAATTTTCCGAGAATGTATTGCTACATAGTGGAATTTCAAGTGACATTTCTAGTTGCAAACATAGCTATCTGAATGTAAGAAAAACATGGTATTTGAAAGTGTTCGTCAGGTTAGAGGCGAGATTTTGCACTGTATGTCGGGATGTAGTAAAAGTTCGTTCATGTTGTATTTTTAGTTACAAATGCCTCGTCGGCGTTCTAAGACAATAAATAAACGGAAGAGTTCATTCTGCGACTGAGGGAACAAGTATCATGGTAGGAAAATATGTACATTAGCTCAGAAGTGAAAATATTTAGAGAATAGACTACAACACAGCGCCATTTCTGGTAGTGAGTATCGTTAGAAACACACCTACCTCCTTCCAAAACAATAAAGAAAAGGGAGTAATTTCAAGAGGGTATGTAAGATGGCACATCAACGTGTTCATCACGTGAGAGATGCGCCTTTACACTGTATATCAAGATTTAACAAGGTTTCTGCTTCTTCAATTGTTCATTACAAATACGTCATCACCTTACTAAGAGCACAAATACCACAATACGCTGCTGTGGCTGTTACTCTAGAAGCGATAAATTTCCGTGCGTATTTGCTATATGGTGGTGTTTCGGGTGGCATTTCTAATTACAGACACTCGTACATACTTCAAAGACAATCAAGAAGAGAGAGAAACTTCAAGAGTGTGAATGTAATAAAAACGTCGTATTTCACGCTAGAGGCAAGCCTTTGCACTGTTGTCATTTTAACTACAAAACCGTCGTTGCTATGGAGAAAATGAAGGGACGGAAGGGTTCATAATGAGACTCGGAGCACAAATGCGATGATGGGCTGTTACTTAATAAGCGATTATTTTGTATTAATACAGAGTGGAATCTCTGATAGCATTTCTACATACCAACAAACCTACATCCCTCTAAGACAACAAAGAAGAGAAAGCAATTTCACGAGAGTGTGTGTGTTAGGAGAACACGGTATTTCAACGTGTTGATCGCGTTAGAGGCGAGACTTTCTACTGTATGTTGGAATATAGTAAGAGCTCTTCTTGTGTTTCTACTTGCAAATACGTTGTTGCCCTTCTGAGACGCTAAAGGATCAGAAGGGTTCCTCCTGAAGCTGGTAGAACCAGTACCATGGTACAAAAAAGGTGTCTATTTTTCCAGAAGCAAATATTATTAGAGAATAGACTACAACGTTGTGGGATTTCAGGTGACATTTATAGTTGTAAACACACTTACCTGCTCCTAAGACAATAACAAAAAGAGAGCGAAAGTGGATGTAAAAAAGACATGGTGTCCCAACGTGTTCATCACGGTAGAGGCGAAATTTTGTGTTGTATATCAGGATGCAACAAGATTCATTGTTGTACTTCTAGTTACAAATACGTCGTCACTTTTCTCAGACAAGAATGGGCGAAAGGGCTTATAATAAAGCTCGAAGGACAAATACCATGATAAGCTACTGCGGCTGTTACTCCAGAGACGAAAATATTCAGAGATTATGTTGCGACGTAATACAATTTCTGGTGACGTTTCTAGCTATAAAAAGCAACCTCTTTTACAGACAATTATGAGAATAGAGCATTTACAAAGGAGTTAATGCTAGAAAAACATAGTATCTTAACGTGTTCAACACGTTAGGGGAGATGCTTTGCACTGTATGTCTAGAATGTAATAAGATTTTTTGTTGTGTTTTTAGTTACAAATGCGCCGTCGGTTTTTCGACATAGTGAAGAAACAAAAGGGTTCATAATGAAGCTCACACTACCAACATCATGATGAGCTGATGTGGTTGTTACTCCAAAAGGGCTGCGTTTCCGAGAATGTGTTGCTAACATACCTATCTCATTCCAAGACGGTAAAAAAGAGAGAACAATTTCAAGAGAATAGATGTAAGAAAAACATGGCGTCTCAACATGTACATCATGTTGGAGGCGAGACTTTGTACTGTATGTCACGATGTAGTAAAAGTTCTTGTTTTATTTCTAGTTGCAAGTACGTCGTCGTTTTTCTGTGACACTGAAGGGACGGAAAGGTTCATGCGGAGGCTGAGAGAACAGGTATCATACTGAGAAAAGATGTCTATTACTCCAGAAGCAAAATTTTTAAGAGAATAGACTGCAACGCAGTGGTATTTCTAGTGGTATGTACAGTTACAAACATACGTATCTTCTTCCAAGACAATAAGAAGAGTAGCTTCAAGAAATGGAATGTAAGAAAGACATGGTATATCAACGTTTTCATCAGAGACGAAGGTTTGTACTGTATATGAGGAGGTAATAAGATTTTTTGATGTATTTCTCGTTACAAATACGTCGTTGCCCTTCTGAGACAATGGAGGGACGAAAGGGTAAATCATGAAGCTAGGACCACAAGTACGATAGTAAGAAAATGCATCTATTACTCAACAAACAAAGTTTTTTCGAGAATATATTACAATATAGTAGGATTTCTAGTTACAAACCGACCAACGCCTTTCCAATACATTAAAGAAGAGAGGTCTATTTCAAGAGAGTCAATGTAAGAAAAGCATGGCATCTCAACATGTTTATCGAGTCAGAGGTAACATTTCGTACTTTATATTAGGATGTGACAGGATATTTCGTTGTATTTCTTGTTACAAATACGTCGTCGATTTTTTGAGAGAGTGAAGAGACTGAAGGTTTCACAATGAGGCTCGTACCACAAATACCATGATAAGCTGATATGACTGTTACTCTAGAAGCGACAATGTTCGGAGAATATATTGCTACATGGCAGGATTCCTGGTGGCATTTTTACTTACCAATGCACCTACCTCCTTCGATGAAACTATAGAGAGAACAATTTCAAGAGAACTAATGTGAGAAAAACATGATAGATCAACGTGTTCGTCCCGTCGGAATGCACTGTACATCAGGATATGAGACTTCTTGTTTTAGTTTTCGTTACAAACACGTCGTCGCATTTCTGACACATTGAAGGGACGGTAAGGCTCATCGTGAGGCTAAGAAAGTACCACGGAAAGATAACGTGTCCATTACTCCAGAACCGCAATTTTTCGAGAATTTCTGGTGGTATTTCTAGCTGAAAACTGACTAAATACCTTTCAAGAAAAAAAGAGAAACCTATTTCAAGGATGTGGATGTAAGAAACAAGGTATCTCAACGTATTCATCACGTCAGAGGCAAAACTGAAGATGAAAGAGTTCACAATGAAGATAGAATTACAAAGAAAATGGTAACTCGAGTAATAATATCTCTATTTATTCATAAGCTTTTCTTCCAGAATGACAAGAGAGACACGGTGCGCCAACGCATGCGAATATATTTTATCATTTATGTTCTCTTCTATGGCTACGTTCTAATATTATCAGGGCATATAACAACCTAGTAAGATTTCCAAGAGTATTTTAGTTGAAAACACACCTCTCTAAAGATACATCTATCACCCTGCAGATCCAGAGTGTTTCTGAACATATAGCCCTCATACTCGTTAGACTAATTAAGAGTAGGTATGGCTAGATTGTTACAACGGGAAAAGGACGTATAGTTTAACGATGAAACTGTACCACGAAGGAACTATATAGGTATAATCGATTCTAGGAGAAATTATAAACATTACAATGTGTAACTCGTCTACTGCGAGTTAACGAACTTGGAAAGCATTTTTCATTGTCAACACTAGCGTTTAGGATCATGAATTTCAGGCGTATGGATAGCAGCCACACTTGTTTCTACCATCGTTCAAATTTTACGTTTGCGTAATCATAGTCAATTTATTATTAATTGAAGATGTAATTGTTATTTACTGGAAGCTTTCATACTGATTTTCCCATGCATTTCTTATAATAGAATTTTTCGAGAAAAAATCCTCCCACAACACGTCCAAATCAATATTATTAATTAGGAAGTTAAAATTGCCTGCCAGCCTGAGCTACTCCGAATCCGAAATGGTCCAGCGGATGGAAAACTAATTAATTTTGTCTTCTACCTTGGACGATATCCGGCTCTTTCCGTAACAATAAAGCGGAGGTACTCAAGGAATTATTTTACGTCGCTATTTGCTTGGGCAATCGAGGGAGGGGCTCTAGGGGAAAACTTTTATTAATCCAACCCAGATTGCAACAGTACGTGCCCGATTAAATAATGGCACCGAATTGCCTTTTATTGGCTTTATGTTTATAGGAATCGTCGCGATATAAATCAGGTTTTACGACTCTAGACAGATTTAGTCCGGGCCATAAAGCCAGAAGTGTGGCAGAGGATCTGCTCCCTCAGAGATATTTATTAGAGAAGAACTGCATGTGTGTCCTAATAGATATGGTTCTAAAGCTAAAGTGTAGGTCAGCTTTTTTTTTAAATCAATTTGCATATTTTCGCACTGTTTAAAGTAAATTCAGACGTTCATACGAATCTGTAATATTTACACACAGCTCTCTTTGGAAGGACATGTATTTCTGATGTATCTGATATTTTTGTACGGACAGCAGTTTCCAATCATTATTAAATATCTTATGAAGAGCAGATATGCTGAACCTGCATTATAGAATACGCTGAGCCAAATCGATAGCTAGAGAGCTAAGAATAAGCAACACGCAGGCTATTACAGCCTGTAGTCATAATAACAATTGCATCTTTGTGATGTAATATGTTTCCAGGAAAAAGATTAATCGTGTGGGTTTGCAAATAAATATCCAATTTTTTCCTCCTCTAAGTTTTTAATTTTGTTAGGGTTTGCGTCATGTTCCATTAAGCTGTTGCATTAACTAAGTGGATTTTCTTCGCCGTATTGAAGACAAATATCCACCTCTTATTATATGGGACTGCACTCAACTTACATATTTCATGACAACACAGATATGCAAAAAAAAACGTATTGATCGGAGTCGCCTCTTTACTACATTAAAGCAATTTACAGTTGATTCTGACAGTTGCAAGTTTAAAGGCCAGTAATATGACTTCAATTTCAAAATAAAAGAGATATATTATTTTAGTCTCAAGAAGTAAGGTGCTCCAGTCTAAATATATTATCAGGGTGTTTGAAAAGCTTGCACATGTATCATCAAATCCTATATCATAGACAGAAGGTTAAGAAAATTTGAGCACCTTGAAACCGTCTACTGGTCTATGTCTAAGGGTAGGATCCCTAATAGCAAGTAAAGAAAAAGAAAACTATTGTGTGATGTCAATGGATGAGTTGGAAAATGGATAAAATGTGTCTACAACGAGCAAGTGTGTGTTTTCAGTTTGCGAGCAGAAGTGAACGCAGGGCGAGCAAACTTTAGAAGTTGGCTGCTAACGCTAGCTTAAAGCAAGAGTCCCAGAATCCTATGGCGAACTGCAAGAGCAGGGAAGAGTTGTTGAAAGCGCCAAAGTCTTTCAGATATTGCACTTTGGCGACTTGGGGCAGGAAAGCCATCAAAAAGTCATCACTGCAGGTGGGTAATTTAATTCCAAATTTGATGGTTTGGGTGTGCCAGGGAAAAAGGCCAAGTGAGTCATTAAGCGCTAACGTGCGTAGGCAGGCGAATGCTTACTTGTGTCCGATGCACACTGCGCATGAGCATATGGACAGTAGAATATTAACAAAAACACGTCGGTAGAAACAGCCGATTTAACATTATCGTTTGGTATGGCTACGTTGTATCGTATCTCCTGCACAATAGATTAGCAGTCGGCAGTGTGGATTAATGGTGTTTAACATAAATGCGTAGTAGAAACAGTTACATTGCCCGAAATTTATTACTATTGCGTATAAATGGGAGGTGGATATAACCACCCACTTTATGGTCTAGTATTTAACGCTACTGTTGTTTAACGCTTATTTAATTTGACAGATCAACTTCTGGGATCATTACATTAAAGTGAGGAAGCTGTACCCAAAATTGACGAAAGAATATTAGTAGTTTGTATACCAAGGCACTGAAGTATAACTTTTTATCACGAATGTGGATTTAGTTGCCGAGGCCCGTAGGGCCAAGGCAAATAAACCACATGAGGGATAAAAAGGAACTTCAGTGCCGAGGTGTACACTATGTTTTATTTGAAATCGAGGAATCGTGAAATTACAACATTTTAACCAACTTTTGTAGGTTATGTTCGGTCGATTGACGTTTATCTGTCGCCTCGCCACCTACAAAAAAGTCGTAAAACAATGGATTACTTCACTGCCGATTTCGCGTATTTTAATGACGATTTCGGCGTACTTCACTGCCGATTTCAAATAAAAATATTTCTATCGGCTTTGATACCGTTATTACTATAATTGCTGTTAAATTATTACTAGCGTAGAGAATGTTATGAATAAAATTGTTGTAATAAATATGTATGATGTACTGAAAGGGGGATGGACATTAGCTTTTTTATTGCAATGTACATAAGGAATTTTGTTTCAAAGATTGTTGGTTTTTAATAACACAAAATACAAATACAAATTTGATTTTTTATCTCTATTTAACTAGAAGTTCTGCAATGGAATTTAATGTGGCATTTTCAGGCGTTGAATATCCTCCCCTAACAATGTTGACTGACGCGTGATTAAAATTCGACCAGATATTTGAAACATTGCGCCCATAATTCACGCGCTCACCGAACGTGCCTGTTATTCAATTTTAAAGCCAACCATAAAATTGCGAAGAGACTAAAATCGCGAATGCAGTTATAGCTTTGAGCGACAGAGAAAATCCATTCAAAATTATTATGCACTATCCAGCATTTTTAAACATTTTTCCCTTATAAGTTATTAATTTTGAATAATATGTTCACGTCTTACCACTTCGCAAATAATTAAAGAATTCCCAATAAATGCGGCTGCAATGTTCAACCATCTTCTAATTCGGTTTGCTACATTTACTAAAACGGAAATTAGGTAATTGTAGCCTTCTGTAAATTAACAACATGCAACCAATTTATTACGGGCGCTGTTACTAACCAACAATACAGCCGCATCTACGAGTACAAAAGACTAAAAATAACTAATAAAGGACACTTTCGAAACTAAGTTTCCACTACAAAAAGTGAAGACCGGCACTCAGAGCATTACGTGTGCTGGAACTCCCAGCTTTGCCTATCAATCTACGAAATTGATCGACTTTGCCAAACTTCCAGACCGCTGCGGGGCAGCCTTCGGGCTCATCCCTTACGAGACCTACACGTGATCAAAATTTAATGGAGAGAAACTGTGAGGCAGGCTAAGACCATCGAAGGCTAGTTTTGGAAATTCTGATGGCATTACACTTTCAGCAGCTCTAATTATCTTTTGTTTTACCTAGACAGTAAGTTGGAATTTAACCTGAATGCAGTTAGATAATATAGTAAAATATAGACTTTTTTAACAATATGGATTTTTTGCACTTTGGGTTTTGGGTTTACCTTCTTGGCTTCATTTTCCCACACCTTTCGTTCTAGCTGACTGTCGGATAAAGACGTTGGCACAACGTTTTCGTTGCTCGATTTACAACTGCTTGTGGTAACATTTCTCTAAGCAGACTTTCTTTTACTTTTATGGTACTTACTTCGATCCCTCTGAACACAGCATTTTTCCCGTCCAGGATGGTCAATTTTTTTGCCCCGGTCGTCGTCTAGTTTCAACAGTGTCTATTAGTTCTCTCAAGTGCAAGCTTGAGCGGTTTTGTTTTAATATCGCACACGTAGCGTTTTCCATCTACAATCACTTATCTGGAATTTAAATTCAACGTTCCTTCAATTATATTTTTCTTTATTCGGTTTACGCAATTTTTTGTATTTGCTTCTAGGGCTGTATCATCTTGCTTTGACGTATTCTTCATGATTTACAGTTTTTTGTCAAAAAGATCCAAGTCCTACAACCACGATTCTTCTTCTCTTACTTCAGGGACATGTGTCAGTTTTGTATTCACTTCTAAACACTTTTTCACCCTGTCTTTCGTATTACCTGGATTCTTTCTTTTGCTGTATTCTTCCTAGATTCATACCGTAGCTTTTCCTTTTAGTTCTGTTTTTACGTTGCTCACTAAATAACCAATTCTTCCAAATTACTCGTATTCCTTCATCGTACTTTTGTCTCAGTACGATTTAAATTTCGTTCCCTGTTCTTTGAATTTCTACTTTTATCTGCTTCATCTGGCTTTTCTTCTATTGTTCAAAACAATGTATTCACTCTCCTGGTTCACTTGGTTTTGGTTGAGTAAACCTTTCCAGGTCATCTTTACATTCTTCTCCTTTTATTTATTTTCTCATCTCATTCACTACATTTATATACTTGCTGATATTTACATGTTCAAGGCATTCCCGCATCCCTTTCATGTGGAATTTTTACTTTACAACATTTTTTTAAACTCAAGCCTCAAACTTCGATGTCGCGTCTCTAGTTACTAGAAGATAGACGTTCTGTCAAACGTCATTTCACATTAAAACGAATGTTCAATTCTATAAATCTTGTTATAGCTTTTCGAATAGTCTAGGGACTAGAATTTTTTACAGTCGTTGTAGGAGTCCTGGGTAATAATGGCCGATTCTTTGGCATTTCGACTTCCGTTGGGTGTGACAATCAGAATTTAGAATATACACATTTGAGGGCTCCAGGATCTGTGGCGTTGAATTGATGGAATTGTATCCTTCGATTTGCCGTCGTATAATTTGGCTACTACTCTGTATTTGTCATTTCTTCGCTACATCATATATCGGCTTCGTCGAGTATGTTCGAATTTGGCATAATCGGGGCGATTTTTTTCTGTCTCACTGCTAGCAACGAAAATAATTTTGCTATTGACCAATCTAACTAAACTATCCGCTGATTGCCAATAAACGACGCTACCGTCATCGGTTACCTGCTACATACAAACTAAATTACTATATTTATGTAGTGTTTAACGATTTCAATATTGTATGCTGTAAACGTTCACTGTCCAAATATTGAAAATCGTAACGTAATTAAGAAACTAGCCGCTTTCAGCAGACGATCATTTTATGCCTTTTCGTTCTGTGTCTATTTAAGGCGCCTTCTACGATAGATTCAGCAATTTTATGAACCAAACAGGGTATGTTAAAATCATTTTCGCTAAAAATGATTTTCAACATAATAAAAAAATGTATTTTTCTGAACTAAGAGAGTTTACAATGTTTTATTTCGTATTCAATTGTTTCCAAAAAATATTCTTCCACTTGATACACTACCAAATTTTTATAATTTGTATCAATATCCTTAATCAGCAATAATTTTGTGTGATTTTTTACAATTACCTATCGTTCTCTTTTTCTTACAAGAATGTAGTATTTCGCTGCCGTTGTCCATGAACATACAAACCGCTACCTCTGAGCCTCCTCAATTCACCACCATGGTAACAAAAGAAATCTTGCATGAAGACTTTTGCAGTGTGTCAACAAGGTGCGCAACTTCAACAGCAAACAAAATTAAATAAAACGTGTCAAGCAGGCTTTAAGAAGGAATAGGTATACTACACAATAAATCGATAAAGCATCTAGGAAATGAAAAGAAGGAAGATACCAATAAGTACTACTTCCAAACATCGCTGAAGCAACTGATCTTAGAAAAAAAGATTGTTCCAACAAAGAACTACGTTAAATACACATGGTGGAACATTCAGTACATAATTAGCTCTTATTAGCAGAATGCACAATGCCTAAGAAAATAGGTGGCACAGTGTTCTTCCTTGAAAGGGAAAGCAAATACGTCCATGTAGCCATTGTTTCTTAACAAATAGTTTAAAAACAACGTTGCTCTTGATATGATTATTACTTATTAAGTTTTCGATTCATAAAATCCAGCCAATATTAAGCATACATTTGTTACTAAACAAAACCTTTGCAAGAATATTTCCAGAATTGAAAATTCAAAATGCAATTAGCAACACTCCAATCATCTAGCAGCTAGATTCGATATTTTTAAAATCTGGTGTTGAGACTTCGATTTACTAATCTCGCTCGAGATTAAATTTTGTCCAGAAATATAATTCCCATCGTTCAATTTGTGCAGTCGCAGCGCCTGCCTGTTGCTCGCTTTAATACGATTCAACTGGAAATTGAAAATTCCCCGTTGAAGGGTTGCAGAAATAGCCTGAACATGTAAATATCCGCAACTAAAAATAGAACCGGTTAGGTGTATGTCAAATAATAAGCAGAGCTCTATCGATAATGGTGTTTGAAATAAATATTATTCTAACGTTAAGGTACATCCATACTAGCAGTTTAAACATTATCAGAGTGTTTTAGTTTGGTAAGTTATCCATGGAATAAGAAATACTGACAGTAGTTAATTCCAATTATAGTTATTACAGAATTTTTGGAAAAATGAACAGCTGATACATGCAAGAAGCCAAATACTTAATCAAACTACGTATACATATACATTTTTAAGAGCACCATACCTCCATGCTATTAAATTTCAAAAATATTTCGAATCACATAAACGAAATCTACAAACGACAGCATATAAATAAGAATTTTAGGATCAGGGTATTTCTAACGACTGCTGCATTATTTATAATCCAAGCACGAATACGAATACGAATACTAAATTAAATTTTGTTCAATATTTTATTATACTTTGGCTTGCCAAAATCGCATAAAAATAAGAAACACCAAACTAAGAATGAATTTTACCTTAGTATTATCTATTTTTCTGTATGAAGTCGCTACACACTCGTCAAGTTTCTCCTGCTACATAGTATTATTTTATTATTAACTTTGCAATTGAATCACATTAATTATTTCGATACCTGATAAGCGTCAACTTTTTTATTAAAAAAGTACAACGGAACAGCTGTCTTCAGTTAAACACAGAAGAATATCGCAAATTTGTAGAAAACGTGATTACGACCTGATTGTGACTGTGTAACAGCAACTGGAAGTATAGAGAGCTAGAACAAAGTTGTTCTTCGGAAGGGCGTGGTTTGAGTGTTACTATTCGGTGTGATGTAGTAGCTATTTTGAGAAAATTAGCGGCCCTTCAAGGCAATTCGGACGTCGCATTTAATCATTATCAATCTATAACCTACCAATCTAAAATTCCGTTTCTTGTCGCATTGTCGCTCAGTGGAATTTTATTGGGACCCCTGGTCGGATATTTGGAAGAACTCGTATCGACCCGCTATTGAACATTTCGCAACCATCCTGTAAGCGAGACAGGTCTGAGGAACCTCCTTTCTGCGTCTGACTACCAACGCCTTAAACTGAAGATGTCTATATTCACAAACCTGAGCTTTTTCTTGTAGTATTCAGCAGGGCCCCTCCCACTGAGCTACTGGAATACCATATTGGGTAGTTGTGGATTGTAAATCAGGTGTTCCACCGTAACAATGTATTATTAGAAGAGCAACAACTATAAATATTGTCACTCAGACTGTAAATTTAAGTAACTAGCGAAAAAGCTGAAGACATCTGGAACTTTAAGTAAAATTAATAAAAATTTCGATACATTACCTGCATCAAGATAAAGTAGAACTAATTGTTAAATTACAGACAGATAGAGACAGAGGCAATAGATGTTTAAATTTACCTACTGTTCAATGAATCAATTAAGAACAAAAAAATAAGTATGTTGAGGCGTATATACAAAATTTCAGTTCCTTATATCTTTAAAAAATTAATAATCAGTTAATGCAACCCTTGTAGAAGAATTGCACAAAGATCAATAGCTAAAAAGTAATTAATAGGATCAAAATAAGGTCGCTAAATGCAGTATAAATGAATGTATGTCACATAATACTTGTTTAATTTTAAATGCTATTGGAACTTACTAAACTTCTACTCCTATTGTTTTAATTTTTACCTTGTTTTTATACCTCTACGGTAACGTGTGAATTTTACAGTATTATATCTTTAAAAAAAGCCTTTTCAATGTTATTGTCTTTCCAAATGTCAGAATCATTAATATTATACAAAATAATGTCGTTATTTAATTCTAACGCAAACTGCAGAACGCTTATGAACTTGAACTTTTCACCTTCACAGGGTGAAGAATGACGAGCACTTAAGCCACACGAACACTGAAACTCGAACTTTTCCTATCAGTTTTCCGCAATTGATCGCTTGCTTTAACATCGCCAAGAGCAACGGACGGCTTGGGGTTCTTACTTTAGCACATTTGCTAATAAACCTAAACCATTGACAAGTATCGCTTATTTAGTCTAAGACCATGGATTATACAAACGCACTTAGAAAAGGTACCATAGGTAACTCGTAACTTTTTGAATATTTTGTTGTTATGCCGATTTAACAATTACAAAAGATAACAATGGTAAATATTATTATTTTTCAAATAGTCGAATCTTTTTATGACAAATTAATTCATTATTAATTTATTATATTAAATGTAGGTGCTGTATATATGTATGAAAACTGCATATTTTTAGAATGTTAAGCTAGTGACCTCAGAGTATTTTTTATTTTTACAAGATCGAGGGTTACAAGTTTCAATAATAATGATAAGTTCTTACATATACATATTTCAAACCAATCGAATTTGATTATTTTTAATCACGTGAGTCAGTTTGACAAATCAGATCACACTTGAAGTGAAAACGACCCTAGGGTGATTTTCAATCGTCATGGAAACTACCTAATTCAAATTCAGTAGTATCCTATGACAAGTTAGTGGCACTGTAAATCTAAGTCAAATTCGAGGTTAGCAGGTTAGGTTTTGTGTAAGTCTGTGTCAAAGCTGACGCAAAACCTAACCTGCTAACATCGAATTTGACATAGACTTACAGTGCCACCAACATATTATAATGAAGTGTCAAATTAATTTGGTAAAGATCATTAATTTATTTGAGAACTTATCTTCCCGAATTCACCGCGGCCAGTGATAAATCCTTATAATTTTGACAAATAATATCCCTCAAGTGCGTTACCTTTAAGAAATAACCCTCGGTTTGCCTCGGGTTATTTCTAGGCAACGCACTTTCGAGTTGTTGTTTGTCAAAATTATTGAGGGTGATTATCACTGCCCTTGGTAAATTATAGCTGAAAATTGTTTGGGGTGGGCCACATAACTGAGAATTCTGCACTATTCGAAACTACAATCCAACGTACGCATTTCACTTCTAATTTCTAGAATAATTATCCTTAAGCCACTTTGTGTACAGGGTGGGCTACATAACTTGAAGCATCGTGTTATTTTAGGCTGCAACCCAACATACACACTTTATTGCCGGTTTCGAGAACACCTATAAGTTTCCTTATAGCCCAGTCACCGAAGACCCATTTTTAGCGTTTGAAAAAAATAAATCGGAAAGCTCCAAAATTTGGTAAGGATGTTTATTTGGGCGTACTATTGAATATATAAAAAGTTCCAAAAAATCAAGGTGAGCCGACGCAGCCATCTTGGAAAGAAGGTGTAGCTTTATAGTTTCTTGCAAATATTCTATGAAATATCAACTTTATCACAAAAACTGATCTTACAAAAATGAAAGAACATTAAATTTCCCACAAAAACGCATAACACATTTTTTTGTCGGTGGAATAGTTTACTCGAAAATGGCCAGCGAATGTTGATACTCGTAGAGTTTCTGATCAGATTAAATCCAGCTTCCTGTTCCTGTCTTTATAACATTGAAGCGAAAAGACAAAGTTCTCTCTTTAGCTACTGTCAATTGTGCAGTGAAATTTCATGGAGACCTTGTGCCAGTTGATTCTGCTACTTTTCCAAAGAATAGCTATTTCTAAAAAAGCCAACGAAGTTCTAGAGAACCATTTGCAATATTAGTTGGCTCCATATCCATTTTCCCTGTTCCACGAAATCTGCCATGTTTGACATTTTCTTACTATCAAATAACCTTATTCACTAAAAAAACTGTGTTAATATTGTGGACGGCGGCTTTCTGTTACATCGAGTCATTTGGAAGCAAATCAACTTTTTCAACCATTTGCGCAGGATACCTAAATTATGTTCAAAGTCACTACGGTCAAAACTGCATAGTGGTCTACGATGGTTACTCCAATATCCAGAATAGTATAAAAAAATCGGAGCAAATTCGTCGATCCTTAGTTAAAAAATTGGTAGATATTAACTTTGAAGGACACATAAATGTTACTGTTCAACAGAGACAATTTGTATCAAATGAAAATAACAAAAGCAAGTTAGTTGATTTGCTGACAAAGAAACTGAATGACCATGGGATTGCATGTCGACAAAGCACTGATGACGCCAAATTGTCTCATCATTAATACTGCTATCGAAGCATCTTTTTCACTTGAAAATGTAGTTACCTATTATTGGTGAAGATGTTGACCTAATCGTAGTATTGACTGCACTAGCTCCATCACAAAATAAAATGTTGTTGGTCCAACGAGGAAAAGGCACAACTGAACAAAAGTATATTCGTCACAGGAATTGCAATCATCGGGACTTGGGAACAGCATTCTCTTCTTACATGCCTTTAGTGGCTGTGACACAACTTCAGCGATGTTGATCAAAGGAAAAGTGAAGTGTGTTAAACTATTTCAAAAATGTAAAGAGTTTCCAGACATTTTCAACAATTATGAGTCTTCGCCAAACGCAGTCGCTCGAGCTGGGAAACGTGTTTTCCTTGCCATCTATGGTGCTCGCCTCATAGATAATTCTTTAAATAAACATCGATTTTATTGTTTCACGAAAGCAGTTACAAAAATTAAACCAGATATTCCCTCACTGCCACCAACAGAAAGAGCAGCCCAGCAACATTCTTTGCCAGCAAGTTCAAAATTGGCAAGGAAATGAATTATCCCCTGAGAATTGGGATTGGAAACGTAAAGAAGGCTATCTCACTCGAATCTCCACAATGGACCCAATTGCTCCAAAAATTTGTTAAACTTCGTATTCTACAAATGTACAACTGGGTGTGCAAATATGTGTGGATGCAGAAAATCAGGAAATAATTGTAGGGCGGTTTGTCATAATTGCCATGGAGGTTGTCTGAATGGTTCAACTACAGTCGACGACGACAATGAAGATGTCGATAAAGATGGAGATGAGCAGAGGACATTAACGGACTCGAGGCCAACTTCTCCTGAAGAAAGTGTCGATCTTCAATTATTGATGGATCTGTTAGATTTTCCTGAGATGGTAGATGAATATAAATATGGCCGCACTCAGCCACATTGAAAAGAGAATGCGCCCATAATGGTAATAACCAAGTGAGTATATAATATAAAATATATGGATTTTAAACAACAACAATCTACAACTCCAAACTTGTTTCCTACGTTATGATTATTTATTGTTTTATTATTTATAACCCATATTTTCTATAATGTCAGTGCTCTGAAGATAGTTTTAAGTAAACCGAAACGTCGACAAAAACATTTTAACAATTATGATCCAAAATCCCAACAACACTCGAACTTATTGAATTACAAATGATCACAAATAACCAATTTATTAGTACATAATATTTTTAAAATACATTTTTCAATAATCTTTCTTTCTTACAGAACTATATAAATTATCACCATCAAAAATTCGAAACATTTTGGAGCAGAAATTTGGATAACGTCATCCCACTGCCCGCGTTTAGAGCGATTTATCGATCCATGCAACCTCCGCTGGCCATTTTCGAGGAAACTATTCCACTGACAAAAACATGTGTTATGCGTTTGTGTGAGGAATTGAATGTTCTTTAATTTTTGTAAGATCAGTTTTTGTGATAAAGTTGATATTGCATAGAATATTTGCAAGAAACTATAAAACTGTACCTTCTTTCTAAGATGGCGGCGCCGGCTCACCTTGCATTTTTCGGAATTTTTTATATATTCAATAGTACGCCCAAATAAACATCCTCACCAAATTTTAAACTTTCCGATTTATTTTTTTTTATATTTCCTTCGTGGACTGGGCTATTAAGTATTAGTACAAGCAAAGAATTTGGTATGTTGCATTTACCTTTTTATTGAATATACTAAAAGTCCTTTAGAATCAAAGTTATGCTAGGGCCGCCATTTTGAAAAATGGCGGCTTATTTTTGATTTCTTTTATATAATTGCGTAAACGATGCGGATATAAAGAAAGGATTCAAATAAAAAATGTAGACCATATTAAATTACAGTTTATTTTATAGCCACTTTTCCTCTAAACCTAACGGGTTTTGAAGTATGAGCTGTAGAATTCTATTGATTCATTTAAATTTAAATTTTTTACAAAATGCACTATAAGATACCGCTTATTATGTTACTAGTCAAAGTTTAGTCAAAACTAAATAAAATTTCACCAACGAGAATGGTAGATAGAAGGCTTAACTGTCAGTCTCAGGCCTCTTCCTCCTCCTCAATCCTTATCCCTTAACAATGATGTGGTGGCTGTCACTGCAATGGTTGTCTTCCGTTCTTCTCGATTAGCCATCATATGAATTGTCTCATGGAGAGGGACCCAGTCATCTCCAGGACCTGGTCTGTCCATTGGCGCGACGAGCATTATCTGGTTCTTCTGCCACTGACTGTGGCTAGCTCTTCTATGATGGAAGTGTTAGTTCGACGGTTCGTCCAAGCAATGCGAAGTAGTTTCCGGTAAAGCCAAATCTCAAAAATGTACAGTTTCTTTTGGTCTTTAGCTTTGAGAGTCCAGGTTTATAAGACATATAACAAAATTTAAAATACGAAGATGTGCAGGAAGCACATTTTCGCTGTTACAGCAGTCTCTCGGTCTCGGTCTCTTTCATATTTTCCAGTCATCTGTGATCACAGAACCTAAATAGATGTACGAACCCAGAATCATATCATTTGGCTCAGCTAAGATTTTATGTTGTACCAACTAAAGGGAATCTCTATGGTCAATATTCTTACATCATACTTGTAGGAGTTTTTAGCAATATTTTGAACAGCTTTAGCAATAACAAATTACAAAAAATAGTCGCGAAACACTAACTTAAAAATAAATTACCGATTCATTCATTTGGCCCATATGATCAAAAAAGCATTTCGTTCACAGTAGCATGTTTTGGTTGAAGTGAAAGCTGTTTGTTGTTTCATAACATATTTACAGCCTGGTGTCTGTATTATTTTTGAAAAAATGGTATTTGCTAAACCTATTGTCAACTTGTTTGTAGCAAAATTCCCAAACAATTGCAATTATCGTATTTTATATACTGTTCGAGGCTTTCGCGGTTACTCAAATTTTGTTAAGATAGAATTTCGGCTTAGACTGCGTAGTTTTTGTGGATAAACACCCAGCATTCTCTGGCCTTGTACCTTGTGAACATGTGCACGGATCCACGCGATGGCCATGCTCTTTGGTGGCTCGTGCTGTTTGAGTACCTTGAGAACGAGAATACTTAAGCAGATTTGGCCTTGTTGCTGTTTGTGCACCCATATTGACTAACACACTGCAACACCTTGCAGCTTTCATCATCAGAGTGAAAATCGCACTAAGAGCTGAACAATAAAATATACGAACAAGACCAAGGAGCGGCTATGGATTCACCACTATCACCTGTTATCGCTAATACTTACATGGAAGCTTTTGAAACCAATGCTCTCAAACAAGCGTAGTTAACACTGATCTGCTGGTTTAGATATGTAGACGATACCTTTGTCATCCGGTCTCACGGCGCCTGACATTGAATTTGTTTCGAAAACAACTGAATTCTGTACATCCCAACATACAATTCACAATGGAAGTAGAAGAAACTGGCAGTATTCCGTTTGTAGACGTTCTGGTAAGACGTAAATCAGATAGTAGTTTAGGACATGTAGTCTATAGAAAGAAAACACATACAGGCAAATATATAAATGCTAACTCACAACATCATCCAATGCAAAAAGTAACAATTCTCCAAACTTTGGCGACCAGAGCCGTTCGTATATCAGATGCAGAAAATCTACAGAGAGAAAAGGAACATCTATTTGACTCTTTACAAAAGAACGGATACACAACTACTGCCATATGAAAAACGCTAGACAAAACTATGACACAAAAGGCTAAAACATAATTCCCACCTCTGGAAGGCTTATTTCTACCTTACGTTAAAGGCTAGACTGATCAGATCGGAGGTGTCTTGCAAACATCAAAACTGCATTCACGACCAATTAAACTTAGCATAACGGCTTCAGAATAGTAAAAGACAAAATTCCCAGTTTAAAAATCGCTGGCGTATATCACATTCGTTGTTCTTGCGAGTTACATTGAATAGACTGGTCGTTTCATTGATCTAAAACTTCAAGAACATAAAGGCGATTGCAGAATACAAACGCATCGCAAAATCAACCATAGCCAAGCATTTATTTACAAATGGGCATACCTTATAATCTGAGCACACCAGAGAACTTACCAAGATACCTCGCTGCTTCGCGCGAGTGATACGTGAAGCCATAGAAATAAAAAACCATCCAAATAATATGAACAGGAAAGATAGTTTTAAGCTTAGTACAACGTGATCCTGTGATACACGATCTAAAGCATTGCAACTACTGTGAGTCATACGGCTACGCCCCACGGATTACGCTGCACTTGAACGACCAATCAGCGTTATGCCGCTCCGAGCGGCTGGCACAGAAGACTAGAAATAGCTCCATAACGGCCTTCAGTTCTTAGTGCGACTTTCACCCTGATAATGCAAGCTTCAAGATCTTGTGAAACGTTAGTCAATATGGGGTGCACAATCAGCAACAAGGCCAAATCTGCCTAAATATCCTCGTTCGCAAGGTATTCAAGCAACACAAGCCACCAAAGAGCATGGCCATCGCGTGGATCGGTGCTCGAGTTCACAAGGTGCGAGGCACATTAAGCCAGAGAATGCTAAGTGTTTATCTACAAAAACTACGCAGTCTAAGCCAAAATTCTATGTTAAATAGAAATATCGTATTTTAGTGCATGAAATATTGTGAAACTATAAAGCAACAGGATCCATAGCAGAAATGTCAAATTTGGAATAAATTTTAAATATTACACCAGCAAATTTAAGAGCTTTACTTAATTGGTCCAAATGGTATGATTCTGGGACCGTACTTTTGAACTACTACAAGAACTTGCTGAATTTACAGACTGTTGTTAAGGCAGGCAGTTGTCTCTAAATTATTACTTATCCACTACTAGACTTAGAGGTATGTGTGATATGAGTGGTTGCCCGCTGCTGCACTTCTAAGAGGTAAAACTGTCAAGTGAAATTTATAATATAATTGTTGTTTACTGACCAAATGATTATAGTAAAACATTTATACTCATCGAGCACCCGGGACTTTGTTGACTCATATTATAAGACAAGTACAGTAGAACTTCTATTTAACGAAGTCACTAAATCCAAGAAGAAAATTCGTTAAACGAAAATATTGTAAAACAGAAAGTTATTTAAAATGGCGTAATAGATCCACCTGGTTGATTAAAACAGCATGTGATGTATATGACCAATGTATTCTCTATTTTTATACAACCAGTGCTTGAAACTATGTAATTTGATTTTAAAAAATCGCTAAATAGAATTGGGGTAAATTGAGTGTTGTTGCCGGTTCCAATCTTAGACAAAAAAGGAGAGATATCTACAAACCGTACTAGCCACATGGAATGTCAAGTGATGGAACAAAAGAGATCATGAAGTAATACAAGAAATATCTGAAAAACATATCGAAATATGTGCGCTGGCAGAGACAAAAAGAAAAGGAAAAGGAACTTGCCAATACGGAGACTATATATTAGCATACAAAGAAGACCGCGCAAAAGGAGTAGGAGTACTAATTAACAAAACGCTCCAAACAAATATAGAAAACAGCGTGTACACAAACGAGAGAATAATAAAAGTTACCTTAAATTTAGAAAAATTTAAAATACATATTATAAGTGTTAAAACATGTTAAGGAATTAGCAGTTATTTACAGTTGAAACGCCTTCCTGAGGTGAAAGAACTGGTCAAAATTGTGAGGTAGAAATATATTTCAGCACTTAGTGCTTCTTCAGTCTACATATATAAACAGGTTAAAAAAACAACACGTTAAAATCTGCAAGCGAAAAAACATTATGTTAGTGAACAATTCATAATTTTCTGAATTGTCATCTATTTACCTTGCATATTTATAAAAAGACGGTTTTTACGTTGAAAATATCATTTTCCTCTTTAATTGTTTATTAAAATCGTTGATTAAGAAAAAACAAAGAGGTTACTGTTAAAAAGGGGATGATTATCTGTAATTTAAATGTATTAAGAAAGAATTGATAACATTAATCAAGTTTTGTAATTCATCTGGTGTTATAATTAAAGGTCAAAAGGAAGATTCCAAGAGTTTAAGAACGAGGACCATTTATCAAGCACCATGTTGACGAAATTCAGTGATAAAGTGTATATAATAAAATTAATTAATTACTACGCACATCTAGAAAAAGACAAAAGGAAATAATACTCAATTGGTTACGAAGCATAATTAATAAAAATATCAGTACGAAGCCTTACCTACGGTTATTTAGTAAAATAATTTTAAAAATTCGTTATCGAACGTTGTAAAACCGTGTGTCTCTATTTTGGTTTTCGTAAAACAGGCAAAAATCAACTAAATGTAGCTAATTTAAGGGAAATTTCTGAAATAAAGAGAATAATTGAAATATGAAAAGTAGGTGATGTTAAATGTACTTACAAATCAGAAGCATCGTAATTAAAAGCAAAAGTTTTTGTTAGCACGTCTTGCAATAGAAATGTTCGTGCAGCGACATTGAAGGAAAAGTTTAGTGCACTTGATGATATTTTCAACCTAAAAAACGTCTTTTTATAAATATGCAAGGTAAATAGATAATAATTGAGAAAATTATGATTTGTTCACTAACCTAATTTTTTTTCTTGCAGATATTAATGTGTTTTTTTTAACCTGTTTATATATGTAGACTGAAGAAGACACTAAGTGCTGAAATATATTTCTTCCTCACAATGTTGCCCAGTTCTTTCACTTCAGGAAAGCGTTTCAACTGTAAATAGCTGCTAATTCCTTAACATGTTTTAACATTAACCTCATCCAGCTACTAATGTATTAATTATTATAAGTGTGTATGGCCCTGATATCTCAAAACCTAGAAACAAAAGGGAGGCCTTATATGAGACACTACAAAACGAAATACACACGGTACCACAAGATCGCTATTTAATAAGTATGGGCGATCTTAATGCCCGAATAGGTAATAGCATAATTGACGGAGTAAAACAACGGTTCAATGAAGTAACAGAAAACGATAACGGTGATCTACATGTCGACTTCTGCTGCCATAACAGCCTGCGAATTAACAACACTTTCTTCGAGCACAATGGAAAATATAAAGTAACATGGCAAACAGCAGAGGACAAATTCAGTGCTGCGACTATATCATTACAAATCGATCTGTACACCCAAAGTACATCTTGGATGTAAGAACACTAACATCCGCATTCGGAAGTGACCACAGTCTAGTGCTATGCAAACTAAGGATAACGAATCTCAGAACTAAAAACCCAATCTTCAAAATAACGCAGAAAAACTTAACATAGAAAGTTTAAAAACGAGAGTACCAAAGAACCGCATAGACAAAGGCTGAGACAAAAATTAGAACAAAATAAAATAGATGACGAAGACCATGTGGAAACAGCTTGGGGAAAAATTAAAACTAATATAACTAAAGCAGCACTACAAGCATGCGGAACGAGAACAGTAGGCACTCACACGAAGACAAAAACGCCATGGTTCACAGAGGAATTAAAACAGCTAAGCATAGAAAAGAAGAAAGTTTACATGAAGTACAAAACAACGATGAATCAAGAAGATCACACACAATACAAACAAATCGGAAACAGAGTAAACGACAGAATAAGTAGAATAAAGGAAGAGTACTGGGAATAATTCACAAGTAAAAGGGAATGGGATCTAACAGGAACACAAACAAAAATATGGAAACTGATACGAAACAGGAAAAATTGAGTAAACGAGAGCCACATCGGAAATAGAATAACAGCGGCCAATGGACCCAACATTTTACTGACTTATTTGACAATAATAATAACAACAATATGACACAAATCCCAAGTACAAATAACGAAAGTGACGTCACACTGGAAAAAAGATGAAATCCTTAAGGCAACCAAAGGCCTATGGAGAAGAAAATCACCAGGGAACGATGGAATAGCAAATGAACTATTAAAATTTGGTGGTGAAACATTAATCGACGAATTACTAATACCCAGAAAAATTATCATTAAGGAACAGAAAATACCAAATAAAATGAAGACCAGCGTCACAGTACCAATCCACAAAAAAGGCAATAAACATGGCCCTGCTAACTACAGGGACATCACACTTTTCAGCTCAGTCTTAAAATTAATAACGAAAGTAATACTATACAAGCTCAATGAATACATCACAAACCATAAAGAGCAAATGGGTTTTCAAACAAATAGATCTACAACAGATGCTATGTTTGTTATTCGACAACTGAGCGAAAAATCAATAGAATTTGGCACCCCGGTTTTTATGTGTTTCATCCATTTCTCAAAGGCTATCAATCACGTCAGACTGGGTGATCTGCTGGAAGCATTATCATAGAGGAATGTTCCACATAAGTTATTAAACCTGATTTATGACATATACAGCAACACAAAAATATGTATAAAAACAAACGACCTTAAAACAAGCGAGATACCAGTGAATGTAGGTCCACGGAAATTCTCTGAGCCCTATGCTATTCTACGTAATAATGGACAAGTTCCTAGATAGCGTAAAAAAACATATAAAATGGGAGAAACACAAATCATTTTAACTGCTAATAATGAAGACGATCTACAACGAATGTTACACTAACTTGTAACAACATCAATCGCATTTAATCATAGAAGTCTCTAAGAAAAAAACAAAATGTCTGACAATCTCTCGAGAACCCTTACGATGTAAAATAGAGATAGAAAGTACCATCATATAGCAAGTCATGGAATTCAAACACCTAGGCATAAACATATCAAGCACACGAGACATAAAAAAGTAAAACGCCAAACAAATAAAGGAGCTGTAATATCAGAGTGTTTAAGGGACGTCATATGGAGAAAGAAGTACATTTCCATAAAAAAACAAAAAAATATATAAACTGCTTCACAAATGAACTGGACCACCCCTAAAAATTGTATTTCTTACATTACGTCACAAAATATATATATAAAATATTTTGTTTTATAGTATATTTATGTTAAGCATATTTAATTGCACTATCCTCAAATATCAACTGAAGAATTAACAAAATCATATTAATAAAATTAAAAAATAATAAAATTATAAAAAAACTATATTTCACAAAAATAAGAGGAATTACAAAAAAAGTTAACTAATAGATTTTTGAGACTCTTCAGAACGTTTAAAAATGTTTGGCAACGATTTGGCATCCTTTGTATGCAATATACTATCAACATTTGAACAAAATTCAGAATTTTAAAATGATAATATTTTATTAATGGACTTAATTTTCTTTAAACCAAATTATGAAAAGAAATGCTTTTAATAGTGACACAATCATGAAAGGTTACCAAAAATGCCATGACTGACCTTTTGGAAAATATTTTTTTAAATTGCACCAATATATGCAAATGGTTCATTTGTGGAGCAGTATATAAGGGTGCCGTGAGGCCGACACGTACCAACATATGCAGCAGAAACTCGAGCCGACACCACTAGAACAAGACAACAACTAGACACAACAGAAATGAGGACACTAAGAACAATAGATGGAAAAACATAGAGATAGAGTTGCAAGTCGTGAAATACCCAACGATGCAACATACAGAACATCCGGAAATTTATAAAAAGTAGAATGTAGCAATGGAACGCTCATGTGGGCAGAATGGACCCTGATCGATTATCAAAAATAGCTAGAGACCACACCCCACATGACAAAAGAAGAGTAGAACGACCACCTAAACAATGGAAACAGAGCTGGATCTCAACATCGGTGAAAACACCCTGACTAAACATGAACAAAGCTAACGTTAACGAAACACAGGCGCTTGCCTAAATAAAGGAGGAAGAAGAAGAATGAGAAGTAAAATAAAGCAAAAATCAAATGGTAAATTATTCGAATGGCAAAATTCCTGTAAAACATTCGTTAAAAACAAGTTCAGCTGCAACAATTTCTACCCTACAGATGCAATATCATCATAGAATACAGTATCCTCAACAAGTAATGCAAGTCTGTCACAGTTTCAGAGTGTATGTCTATAAGGCATAAATATTTAATCTTTCGAAAGGTACTAAGCTTGTGTTACAATCACATCATGTAACCGCATACAGAAACAGCAAATACTTGAGCGTATTCCTGTGCAAATTTCGTTGCTATGGTATATAGAAAAATAGCAAAAAATTTGCTGATGTCCTTCTACATAATTCCAAAGATGTTGGATTTCAAGAAAAATGAAAATTTTAAAAATATTTACTTTATTATGGTCTACATTCTTATTTAAAGTTTTCTTTATACATGCATCGGTTACAAAATTATAGAAAAAAATGAGCCTCCATTTTTCAATATGGTGAATGTAGCACAGCTTCAATTTTAGCGGACTCTTACTATATTCAATAAGAAGGTAAATGAAACATCTCCACCAAATTCCTTGCTTGCACTAACTTTTTCATGGTTTGTGCAATTTTTGGTTTAGTTTTTCTACACAATAATGATTGGGCCACATAACTTAGAGCCCGGTACTATTCGGGCTTGTAACCGAACGTACACTTTTCGTTGCTAATTTCTGGAATCGTTAACCCTACTTAAATGACTTTGTATATGCGATGAGCTACATAACTTGTAGCCCTATACTAGTTGGGACTACAACTCAACGTACAAAGTGCATGACTAATTTTTAGAATATTTTTGTGTAGAAGGTGGACTACATAACCTGGAGCCTCGTACTATTTGGTATTGCAACCCATCGTACGATTTTTATTGCTAATTTCTAGAATAGTTAACATTGTTAAATAATTTTGCGTACGGGGTGGCGATATAACTGGGAGATCTGTACTATTTGAGATTGAAGCCTAACGTACACATTTCGTGGCTAATTTCTGGAATAGTTCACCTTCCTTAAGTAATTTTCTGAAAAGGTGGGCGACATAACCTGGAGCCTCGTACTATTTGAGACTGCAACCCAACGTATGCATTTCGTTGATAATTTCTAGGACAGTTAACCTTCCTTAAGGAACTTTGTGTACGGGGTGGGCCGCATAACTTGGAGCTCCGTACTAAGTATTTGGGACTGGAAATCAACGTTGAATTTCATAGCAAAATTTTAGAATAATTAAGTTTCCTTCAACAACTTTCTGTACAAGTTGAGCAACAACATCTAGACCTCCGTACTATTTCAGACTGAAATCCAACGTACACATTTCATGGCAAATTTCTGGATTAGTAAATCTCCCTTAGGCAACTCAGTGCACCAAGTTGTAACATCCCGTTTCAATAGCGCGTTTTAGCAATTCGCGTCTTCTTTCGGACCACCTTATATTTAAATAATGTAGCAAATAGATTCAGGTTCATCGCATAAAGCGCGTGGCGTTAGAAATAAAGCACCTGCAAGAATTTTGTAGTCATAGCACGCTTGCTTGGCTTTTCCTAAGTAGTCCCGCTAGCAAACAGTTGAGGTTTTCCATTATTGATTTTTCACGAAACGCCTTCGCGGGATCTAAAATTCAAGGAGAAGTTGTTTTCTTCACCAACGGCCGTAAACAGATTTGGTAAGAATGCCCCTTCTAATTAAATTTTGCATACTAATATCGATATTTAGGCCGGTTCCCATGCGGCTTTTTTAAGGTTATTCTACAGTTACTCAAAGAATAGCTGGGCCTCCCATTTTTCGCTTGAACGTGCAAGCGGGCTGGAAATTCCAGAATGCCCTAGCCCCCTTTTGCCGCAGTTAGCTGTTCTCATTGCTGGTGGCGTCCTGGGATTCTACGAAATAATGCAGCCAAATCCTGCTTAGAAGTCCTTTTTGTCAAGATACCAGGATCTTCCCCCTCACGATCGCTCGACATAACACCAAATTAAAATATAAGTACATGTATTTCTCAGCGTTTCTATTGACAATGGCAGTTGCCGCAAATATAATCAGATTTATAACGCTAAAAGCGTGAGTGATTAATCGTTTCCAAATTGCTGAAATATGTATGTACCAAAAACTCACTTTCGTCGCGTCCATTGGACGTTGTGCCCACATGTCAAGTGCGATACTAACAGGTGGCGATCCTGAGTTGTAACTCCGAGCTATTAATTAGCAAATTGTGTGACTAAAATACTTGGAAGTTGATTCCTATTTATGGTTTATTTATTTGTTAGGCAATTGTCCTACAAATCTTAAGTTGCTGTCAGTTTAGCCTTCATGGCTTATGTATATAATTCAAATGTTACTACGATTATTTGGGTTTGATTAAATGCCCCTATTGCTTTGTGTTCTTTCCGCAACCCTTTCACCTGTACAATTTATATAGGTATGCAGCGAAGGACTAAAGGTAGAGATGGTGTGTTATTTATTAGCCATATTTGTTTTTATGTTGTAAGTAACGACAAGGCGCCCAATTTTTCATAATTCTACGGTTCAATTTAAAGCCTGAAGCATTTTCTTGCCTAGTCCTTACACAACGCCATATTTATTTATTTATTTATTATCAAGTTTACGGTAAACCCCATTTTATTCTACATATTCTACCGAGAGTCCATGAGCTAGCCCAGGCCGTGTCCAATTTTCGTCTGAGGTAGCGGTACAAAGTGGGCTACAGAATTTGGAGCCTCGTACTATTATAATAAATAAGTAACTCTGTGTACGGGGTAGCCGTATAACTTGAAGCCATGTACTAAGTATTTGAGACTGCAAACCAACGTACAAATTGCATTACCAAATTTTAGAATATTTAACTTTCCTTAAGCAACTTTGTGTACAAGGTGGACTACATAATTTGGAACCCCGTACTATTTGGGACTATGGGCAATTTCTAGAATAGTAAACCTTCATTAAGTAACTTTATGAACGAGGTGGGCCGCATAACTTAAAGCCCCGTACTAAATATTTGGGTCTGCAAACCAATGTACAAACTGCATGACCAAATTTTATAATAATTGACCTTCGTTAAGCAACTTTGTGTACAATGTGAGTTACATAACCTAGAACCACATATTTGCCACTGCAACTCAACGTACAAATGGCATGGCCAAATTGTAGAGAAATCAACCTTGCACGGGGCTCGAAGTTATGCGGCCTACCCTGTATACAAAGTTACGTAATTAAGGTAAACTATTCTAAAAATTAGCTATGAAATGTGTACGTTGGGTTCTTGGGTTGCAGTCCCAAATAGTGCGAAGCTCCAGCTTATGTAGCCCACCTTGTAGACGAAGTTGCTCAAGGAAAGTTAATTATTATTGAATTATTCTAAAACCATGCAATTTGTAGCTTGGGTTGCAGTCCCAAATACTTAGTAATAAGCTCCAAGTGATGCGGTCCCGTATATAAAGTTACTTAAGAAAGGTTAACTATTTTAGAAATTATCCGTGAAATGTGTACGTTGGGTTAAAGTACCAAATAGTACGAGACTCCAAGTTACATAGCCCACCTTTTACACAAAATTTCTTAAGGAAGGTTTACTGTTCTAGAAATTACCCAAGCAATTTGAACGTTAGGTTGCAGTCCCGAATAGTACATGGGTCCAGGTTATGTGGTCCACTCCATACACAAAATTACTTGAGGAGGATTAGCTATGCTAGAAATTGACTAGCAATTGGTACGTTGGGTTGAATTCTCAAGTAGTACGGAGCTTCAAGTTATGTGGCCCGCCGTGTATGCAAAGTTAATTAAAAAAGGTTAATTGTACTAGAATTTATACAAAAGCTAACTAACATAACATTTTAAAACTTAGGTATTAACTTCAATTTCTCATTTTTAGTACCTTAATGAAATGATTGAAATAATTAAAAGTGCTACCACCCCTTTTGTTGTTAATATAATATCAAACTAATTATTACAGTACCAAAATCAAGGAGCTTCTTATTTAATATTTACTTTCGGTCCAAAATAGCGCAAGTGCCAGTATTTAAAATGAAGTCATTCAGTATGAAGTAATTCGATGGAGATATGCGTACCTACGTAAAAGTAAACATGGAACTAAATACACAACACCGAAAGGTAGCGCAGCCTCATTCTCTACAGAAAGAGTTGCCGTAACAAGTGCAGTTTGGAGGCAAATCAATAGAAATCTATGAGGGATAGAACAAAATTATCGATGACCGAATGAAAAACTATCCTATCCTGAAGATCAATTCTCTTATGACGATGATGATGATGATGGTTCCTCTCTAAGATCTCAGTTATATAAAATTAGATTGATTTAAATAGTCATTTCTTTATTTGTAAAACAACGTTAGATTTCCTTACCGCCACTTGCAAACGAACTGTGAGAAATATTGAGTATTTAACACGAAATAATGTAGAACTCCTTTCCTAATTATGAATTGACCTCCATGCCGGATAAAGTAATTGCAACAACTTAAGTATAATGTTCACTCTTTATATAATTGTAATGTAAACGAAACGGCACTTTTAAATGAAAAACGACAACCACTTAAAGAACACGACTACTGGCAAGCCGAACTTTCCCTATCACTCTCCCAGAATTGATCGACCTTTCTTAAACTCGCAAGGGCAATAAAGGTTTTCGGGCTAATATTTTACGGACTTACTTGCTAGCAGACCTTGGGTACTGAACGAACTCCGCAATATTCACTTCCGGGCACCCGGACGAGCCTGTTGCTCCGACTCCGAACTCGAGCCTAGGAATCCTAACAATCCGATATCGAGCACCACCAGGAGGCCGCCCTCGACGGATCGGAATTGCAAATCGCGACCGCTGACACAATTCCAAGCTTTGCGGAAAGCTCAGCGCTGTGCTGCCGGGCTCGCGCTCGCTCGAGGAGTGCGGTTCAGCGGGTAGCTGAGGCCCTGAGCGTTCGCAGGCTACTGATGAGGCGCGCGCGAATCCTTCGGCGCGGCGGACATAATGGTTTCCTTGTCGCGTTCGCCCAAGTTAGGTAAACGTGAATAATTGAAGCGAATTCGCATTCGAATCGGGAGTTTTTGTTGCATTGTGCTCTTGATTTACGGCGCCCCCATCTTCGGCGTTTTTTGGAAAATACCCGAATGCTCCGCCCGCGCGCTGTTTTTGGCTGCGGCTCCGGGCCATTAATTATTGGGAAGCTTTTGCACTTCTTGATTGATGGACCGAATTGTAAGTTGTGTTTTATGAAGGTTAATGATAATAGGACTTATTCTGCTGGGAAGGGAACCTCTAATAGCTGTCTTTATTGAATTTCTTGAAAGTTACGCTGTTTTTTATCTTCTTAATGTATGTAGTACCACAAAACTCGAACCAATACGAATATCAAGAAAAGGAAATAACACATTTTCAGTTTACCATAATAGATGCACCAAGTAGTCCTAAAAAAACGCTTTTATTTTTTTTTAAATTTTAAACTTGTTGCTTCATGAAACACTTATAAAGCAGTCACACATATTATGATTCGTCGACTAAGGTGGCTGTAGCACATGTTAAAATTGGTAGTAAGTAGATTGGTATCAAGGAGAGAAAGCAAAAGTTAGAGTAGAAGGAGACGTGTCAAATGAAATAAATATCCGTAGAGGAGTTAGGCAAGGGTTTTTCATGTCTCCGATACTATTTAACTTATACTCGGAGGAAATATTACTCGAGCATTTTCTAATACTTCAGCCGGAAAAAGTGTAAATAATATCAGGTAAGCAGATGCTACTGTAATTATTACCACTAGTAAGGAAGACCTACAAGAGCTCATGGAACGCACTAGTGCTTACAGTAATGAATTTGGGATCAACATAAATCTCAAGAAAACAAAATCTATGGTTGTAAACCAAGAACCAACTAACCCTCAATAACAACTGCTCATTATCAACACTGTGATTGAACGCGTAAAGAAGTTTTAGTATTTGGGTACGGTAATAAATGAAGATCACGAACACAGCATAGAAATAAATAGACGAATAGAGATTGCAAGAGCAGCTTTTATAATAACCTTAATATAAAGCTGAGAGTGCGTACATTACGATGCTATATCTTTCCACTGTTGCTGTATAGAAGTGAGACGTGGACATTGAAAAAACAAAACCTAAAGAAGATCGAGTCGTTTGAGCTGTGGGTATATCGACGGATTTTAAAGATACCATTGACCGACAAGATTACAAACCATGAAGTACTACAACGAATTGGAAAAGAAACAGAGCTGGTATTTACCATACAAAAAAGAAAACTGGAATACTTAGAACACATCATGAGAGGTCCTAAGTATGAGATATTGCCGCTATTTATACAGGAAAAGATAAATGGAAAAAGATCTATAGGCAGAAGACGTATCTCTTGGCTGCGAAATCTCCAGAAGCGGTTCAATTGCATCTATTCAGAGCGGCAATATCTAAAATCCGTATAGCCTTGATGATCGCCAACCTCCGTAGAGAGAAGGCACTCTAAGAAGGAGAGAAACCAAGCCTAGCATGAATATGGCTACCGTTGTAATAGTATATTACGTAACAGGAGTTGTAAATGGAATATTGCGCACGAGTGAAAAAGTTGCGCACGAACCGCGTAGCTGTGAGCACAGTAATTCCAGGAGTGCGTAACTGCTTTACAATTCGAGTTGTGTACTATACTTTTTAGACGACCACACTCATTTCGTTAAATGAAAAAGAAATGTTTTATTAACTGTTAAATCATTACTATCACACCATTTTAAAAATTAGACGGCTGCAACCACAACCCTACACCGATTCGTACAAACAACTGTATAATATACGTAACTATAGTAACCGAAGCGAAAAAGCATTGTTGCTACCAACATAAGTCACTAAGTCTCTAATCGTGCGATCGACCCACTTTACGCACGCTGTGAGTAAGGACACGATTACACAACTTGTAAGTTGTACAATTTTGATCACTTACAGTAGTGGTCTTAGAAAGACATACATAAACGTACGTGTGGAGTTATGTACATAATAAATAATTATTAAAATATAGCAATGTTTAACTTAAGTGTATGCATTAATGTATGTATAGACAATAAATCTCTTCTAGTTTGTAGATTAAAATTTTGTAAAATATATCTACTTCTTGTGTTTCTCCTACCAAAGGTTTACACTGACAAAACTGATAGAAATAACGTAATAGTACTTTTGCCAAATCATCTTTTGCGGTTCCTTGCCCATGATATTTTATTTCTTTCTGTGTTTTTTACCTGGAATATGTATTTGCATAATGAGTTGAAGCGCTCGATACTTTTATGCGTCTTTACGTGTCCAAAGTATTTAAGTTTACTCATCTGTAGGGTGTACAGTAAACATTTCTGTAGCATAATGCAGCTTGATTATAGTAAAAACGTTGTTTTCCAGAATCAAAAGAGCGGCAACTGAAGAAACTGAAGAAAAGTAATACGCAGTAAATAAATTCCGAAAATATAAAATCTTGGTGATATACTAGAAGCTTCGGACGCACATTGGTCACCCAAAAGCAGTTTCTAAGGGCGGGTGTGTTTACGAGGCACCTTGAAGGGTAGGACCTTAAAGATACCACTCAGGAAAAGCTGAAATCTCATTGCGACGCTGGGAGCTTCGAGTTTGCCAACGTAAAAGAGGTCCATAGACTACGAGGTTATCGGGCCATGTTGAGCTTGAAGGAAGTGCCGCTTCAACGAGAACAACCATCGACCCCGTTCCAGCTGTAAAGGCATCGCCAGAGGTCACCTGCAGCTAACTCTGGAGTCCATATGAACGAGAAGGAACCGACAGAAAGGTGGTCAACCTTGTTAAAAAACCAATTCAAATTAGGATTCATAGGAAGCTACGCAACCCTATTCATTTACATGTGACTTATTGTTAAAGTGAAACAATAAAGAAGCCGACCTGCGATTAATTAATAAAAATGATCGATGGTAGTAAAAAAAATCGCAGATCAACCCCCCTACCGTTTATACACCACGGCAGCTCTGAAAATTCTTTCTTTACTCACCGCAATGGCCGAACTAGCTCAAATATCGGCGGCCTTAGATCGTAGGTTCAAATCATCAGCTATGTACCCTGGAATGTCTTCAAAAAAGGAAAGGAAATGGAAATGGGCGCCAGAAATCAAAAGATTTCAAATAATAAGAAAAATAAACTACAAGTGACTAGCGTTTAATTAATAAGCAATAAAAAAGACTTGTAGTGTCAGTAATAAATTATCAGAATAATTAAAATGCAAACAATTTTATAACAACATTGTGTACGTGAACTGAAGGTTGCGACACGCATAAAATTAAAAACCCCTTTCGGGTTATTTTAATATCTTTAAATTCAAGTTATTCATGGTATATGCATACCTCAATCATTTAATAATACCTTCTGTTTAGGCTATTGAAATAAAAAAGCGTGACTTTACCTTTTACAGAGGGTCGAAATACACATCAAAATAGCAACTTTAAATATAGCATAATTAGATATAAGCATAAAAAATTAAATGTAAAACAAGAGCATGTATGAAATTAAACGTTACATGTAAATAATGGCAAAATATATGAATTTAAATTCCAAATCATTACGGGTTTAAAATGTTTAAATGGAAAAACCAGGTATTCAAGATAAGTTAATAAATAATTCCGGAATAGCACTAACTAACCTCGAAACATAAGCTGGACGTAAACGGCAACAACCCTTGTGGAAATCGCCATGGATGCGCCGAAAATTGCTTCGAAGCATCTCCAAAAGGCGGCAAATACGCCGAACCCAGCGGGTGTCGAAAGTGCGATGAGGTTAGCGACTTGGCCAACTCGTGGTTGAAACTGATAATTAAGAGCTAAGAAAAATATAATTACTATGGAGATAATAAGACAGAAAAGCGCAATCGTACCTGATCTTAATCAGCCCTTAGGAAACACACTGCTCATTAAAATTGGTTGAGCGCACGTAATTTGACATAATTAAAATCAAATCTCAGCCGCGCCGGTATCGGCGGGCTCAAGCGAAGACAGCAAGTGCCAGGTACGAAAATTTCGAGCCCACAGGAAGACTCGGACTCTGATAAGAGATAGCGGAGGTCGAGAGGGCATCGTGCAAACGAAAAGAACTGGATACAAGCACAAAATGCGTTGGTTTGGAATATTGAAGAATTTGAAATGCAAAAGGATTTATAATTCAACTAAAAATATACAGGTTAAGCCTGAAATAATTGGATAAATGGCGAAACAATTAGGCTATGCCAAAAAATTGTTTCAAAAGATAGTAAAATGTTTCACCAAAGTCAGATTTAAAAATTCATCTAATTCAGAATAGATAAAGTGGTCTGTGTTACCGACACGCCATATTTAAATGACAAATTTAAGTTGAAAATAAGATTACAGAATTGTAATTTATGTATGCCCCTGCCTGATATAAGCGTCAATTGTATCTCAAATAAACTAAGCTGAGGTAGTTAGACAAGTAATATAATTTCACCCTAAAAAATTTACGACACAAAAACATTTGTTATTATAAAAGAAATTCGGCAGCAGTGCGAGGCTATATACTAGAAAAGCTCAAACATAAATCATTACATAAATAAATGTATTAGGGGCCAATAATAAAAGCTAATATCACTTCAGTACTTTGCAGGTAAATTTCTTAATCTACTAAATTTAGACTAACAACTTCCGAATTGACCATTGGAGTGTAATCACTCTTGGTGTATCCTGTTTCATTGTCTGACTTGAGCAGGTGCTGCCGTCTGAAAAACGAAGGAAGTATTGTAATAGCGAAAAAATCACCTTACGAGATTTCTCCAGATCTTCACGTTTCATGGTCCCTGAATGACGAAAAACAGGTTTTCTCAATTCCGTCTGTCCGTCTGTCCGTCTGTCCGTCTGTCCGTCTGTCCGTGTGTTCGTCTGTCTGTGTGTCCGTCTGTCCATGTGTCCGTGTGTCCGTCCGTCCGTCCGTCCATCCGTCCGTCCGTCCGTCCGTCCGTGCGTCTGGCTGTCTGTCTGTCGGTCTGTCTGTCTGTCTGTCTGTCTATCTGTCTGTCTGTCTGTCTGGCTATCTGTCTGTCTGCCTGTCTGTCTGTCGGTCTGTCTGTCTGTCTGTGGGCAGTATAGCTCAAAAACTATTTGTCGGAGAAAGACGATATTTTGCATACATATTATATATCTACCTCGCATGAAACCGGTACAATTTCATACAAATATTGAGATGGTTTAATGCTCGCAATTTAATTCTGTATGCATAGAGAAATATTAAACAAAGTAAATTAAAGCACAGAATTGAAATATTATATTTATTGCAATCTCGACAGTAGTTGAAGTTATTAAACTCATTGGAAATGAGATGCAAGAAGTATAATTAGAGGAATAAAGGCTAGCATACGAAAAGCAGGTTTCCGAAAGATTGAATTTGAAGCAACAAACATGTTAACCAAATTTTATTCTTTTATGTGAAATTGTAACCAAAACTTATTTCCTTTGAACAATATTAGATCGCGGTTACTAGGCAACGCGATGCTCTTTTGTAAAGAAAACAGAAAATAATTTCTGTAATGTCATCTTGTGAGCAAATCATGCTCCTGATTCTTGATATTTTTATATAATAAAAGTTATTTGCAAAGTTTAAAAAGTGTACAACGTTATTCGAAAAGCCACCGGGCATAAGTGGAAGTGTTATTAATAGTTTCTCCACAGAAAAAGTTTATAAAATTGTGCAAGCCAAGATCGGCGTGGGTTCGGCTCCGACAACCTGGAAATTTCAAACTGCGATACCAGTCCATTCCAACATCAGGAATCTCAAACCCTACAGATCCGGAAGCTTTGTAACAACATCCTAGAAGAAGATTTGGTGCCAAGGAAGCAACTTCCAGCAAATAAGGAAATTGGCGTCACCCTCAGCGGCTCCAGAGGCGAGGTTGGAGATATTTTAAAAGGTACGATTTGGCAGGTTTTTATGCGGTTGGAGTTCGGAAAGCCAGTGAACTTTGAGAACACACCTTGCTGAAGAGATTCATCGTATTTCCGAGCATCCGGATACGTTCAAGTTCCAGAAAATCCCGTGGCGTCACTAGAAAACGCGATTTATGCCAGGATTTACAGTTTTCACAGGAAGCCAAGACAAAAGATAGTAGCGCGTTATTTTTACGTCACAACCTGAAACAAAATCAAGTTAGTTGCTGCTAGGCGGGGAGATTTGCTTCAGTTTACCTGTGGTTCCTTGCAAATTTAGCTTTTGAATATCGAAATAAAACGCTGTATGCACCCGCGAACCTTTTGTGGTGTAAGTGAATTTTATGAGGTTATTATTTATTGAAGTGAGTAGAGCAGTTGTACTGAATTTTTGAGTATTTGAGCTACTCTGAGTTAAATATTCTACAGAATTCTTTTAATATAAAATTCAAATTTGAACCTAACCTGAGAGCTCAGTCTTGTGTTTTGCCGGAGCAATCCCATAGGATTATTACAATTTGATAAAATATAGAACGGGCCAATCAACCATTTTAAATGGAGAGTAAAATACGTATCATTTTAGTTAGCCTAAGATAGCGACAAGCAAGTTTTGCATTTTTAAAATTTAGTATAAGTGCTCTGAGTATTAGGGTGTTTGCCTAATAGTACATTGACTTGGCGATTGTCTAACATTACATAACAATATATACAGGGTGATTACCTTAAAAAAATAAAACTTTGTTCATTTTTGAATGAATTTTGAAATAAAAGGAAGTCATAAGTTTCACATAGTCAGGCTTTACATTTGCCGAAAATTAGACTCAACCGATACAAGATAATGTCACGAAAGTGTAAAAATGTTTTAACAATAACACCGTTCTGTTCAAGAGAGGCGCGCACCGGACTTATCTCGAAGAGGCTCAGTAGCGTAGTTGGAATTTCGCTGCAGTTACATCCCTTGCGGCGATGCGGTTACGATCACTCTGCAGATGCGGCCGGTTCAAACCCCAGCGGGATACACTTTTTTTTATTTGAAAATGTAATTAATTTATTAGAAACGTGAAGATATTTTTACTCCTACCTTAATTGGATTTTTAAAATTATTTAGAGTCACAATGTCGACGAGTGAAGTACTGGGTAAAGCCTTTTACAGATTTTTTCGTACAGTATTTACTTCTTCCGTATTCAAATTGCAAGATCTTGGCTCATCTGCAAATTCAATTATTTTTTTTTACTGCCACTCCTTAGCTTTGCTTGTGTCTGTGTTAATTAACACATTACCTTTTACTTCCAAATCTTTACAATTTTTCGTTGTTCTGACGAAAGACTGTTTGTAGAAATCCTTTTTCATTTCCAACATTTTACACACTCCTTTTTGAACCATTCGATTCATTTTTCCGAGATTGGTAGCGTTGTTTTACACGCCGGCTGAATAGTAATTGCGCAGAAAACGCGTTAATATTTAGATATGAAGTACTAATATACTCCAACAATGCAATGTAAATATCCGAGCGTTTTCTAAAAATTGATTTCGCAATTTAATTCCACTTTCTGTCTCTCCATTTGACTATGATGTGGCCTTCATGTTACAACTTTGCAATTCTATTAATTTTAAAATGTCTACATTCATAGGACTTGAATGGCATGGTATCGCTGACTACCATAACAAGGAAATGTGCCCTTTATTACTGTTATGACTTCACAGGATGTTTTCTCCTTTAATGCTAACAACTTCAACCGCTTGGAATAATAATTCATGACAACCATGGAACTTTTATAGTTATAATTTTTGAAACTGGTTTGTAAAATATGCTTACCAATGATTTCTGGTCCATAGTAACCAGCAATGTTCTGTCATAAACTGTATAAACTACTGCCAAAAGCTCTTTGTGAATTTGAGCACAATCTTTCTCGGCCTCCGTCTGTCCATTAAGCTTTTAAATGGATAAGCTTCGGTACTCTCACAGGATGGTAAGCTTGAAGCTTAAGCTTACCATCCTGTGAGAGTACCGACCCAATGTCGTTCTTTGAGGAAATCGTTTGTATTACTGCTAACAGTACTGGTGCTTTACATACAATCCCTTTTATTTTAGCTTATTTACTGTAATGCACCGGTAGCGGTTATTAACTTTTTACTTCCTTTTACGACAAAGGAAGTAGGTATTGGATTCACCCCAAAAATTCGAAATTCAGTTTCCAACAGATCTTCACATTTTAGAGTCCCCTGAACCCAAAAAACATGTTTTTGTTCATTAGTCTGTCAGTCTGTCTGTGTGTGCCTGTGTGTGAACAAAATATCTCAAAAACGAAAAGAGATATGGCGTTGAAATTTCATATATAAGTTTTGTGTACTATCTAGATGCGACAGCCAGCTTTTGAAGAAAATCGCATAACCGGAAGTATGGTGTTTAATCTTGTGATTTTTCAGTTTTTTTTTCGATTTTTTCAAAAAAGACTAACGATTTTTCTTTCTAACTTTACATTTTTATTACATGTTTAATGTGTATTGACGTGAGATAAGTGATTTTCCAGTTGAATACTTCTAAAATTGTTTTCCTTTTTTTCCTATTTTTTTATTAACTCATATTTTAAATAGAACACCCGGTATATTATTACATTTTTAAATTTCGCTTACAGTTTTAGAGAAAATTTGTCTCTTGAACTAACGCTCTATTTTGTATGGTTTCTGTAGGATTTGTAATTTTTTAAAATTTTTGACAAATGCTTAAAAATTATGTTGTGTGCGTGTATCACACCAGATTTCTTAAGTAATAGTCGATAACTCTGCAAAATTTTTAATGTAAGGACAGTTTAGTATTCCTAAAATTCTTTGTAATTGTTTTACATCTGGTGGTTTCAACTCTTTAGTCCCTTTTAATTTATTGCTATCGTAACACACACCTCCACAATCAGAGATCTGTAATCAATACATTACACTCTACTTTTTTCCAATAATGCTGGCTTCTGTATCTGTGTCTAGTTTGAAATATATTTTCGTTTCCGCACTTCAGCCCATTCTTCTTTTTACTTATATCTTACTCCACGCACTGAAAGAAAATTTACAAATAAACGACTTTCTTCTTCATCATCACTGGAGTCGCCACTATCTTCTCTAATTTCATCAACCTTCCCCATTGCTGTTAATCTGCATGTCACAACTAGATGGTTGAATATTTCACATTTTTTGCATCGGGTACAGTAAACTCTTGAATCATTTTATTGTGTCTTTATTGTGCCTGTTAATGTTTTACGTTTGCAATTTCTTCAAAATTCTTTAGCTAAAACTTACTTCCTGTTCACGACAAAACGCCAAACATTTATTTAGCTTAAATATATCTTGTCTCATTAGTTTTTCCTGCAATTCTCTATCATTTATCCTTTGCACTAACTTTTCTTGTACGATTTCAGTAGTGCAGCTGAATACACAACTATTGCTTTGTTTTTTAACGTTAAAAGATTAACCGTTGCCCTGATTTCTATTCTAGAACAGAAACATTTCGCAAATTGTTTTTTTCTTGGGGTTCATGCATCTGTCGAACGTTTCGACGACTCTTTTATAATCATAATCCAGCAATACAAAAGTACTGAACATTTCCACCACTTTATCATCTATTGTGTTGAGCAGTATTGTCACTCCTACCGCCTGCGCCTTAGGCTTTTGATTTTTTTTCACTTGCCATCATATAAACTGATACCAATTTAATTCCCTGCATTTAAGCAAGCTTGAATTAGGGAGCAAATTTCGCCTGGAAAGTTAGCCAACTTGTTCATCTGCTTGTTTGATACATTACTTGATGTGGTCGCCGGTGCTAAATGTCACCGTTAGATGGCGCCAGGCAATTGGTGCACTTCAGCTCTCTTGGTGTAGCAACCAAAAGACTGGTGTGTTAAAATAAATTTTCTTTCTACCTGAATCATCCAAGCGTTATGAAGCGGTAGCCTCTCGTTGGTGGTTGGATTGGATTCCTCGAGTGATTGGGTATATGTCCACCTATTTATTTCAATCCTGGAGGTGGTTTGTGCTTTGGACAAATTATAACCTATGAAAGCCCATGGTTTGTAGTCGCACATTTCCTGAGATTTGAAAGGCGGGAAAAATTTGGTAAGCGAGCCATTTCAGCATGAATTTATTATATTTCTAATTTTTGTGTCTGCTTTATGCAGCCTTTGAAGTACGTGCCAAAAGCTTTAAGTACGGACAGAACCCCACCGTTCGTTTGGGAATTCCTCGTTACTCAACTATTGTAGCTGTGAAGCGGCTTCTCTCTTGTGTGCTGTGGCTTGTAAGCTCCAGACACACCTTTAATCACGTCGGAGCAAGTTGTGGCTGACGAAGTGACCTTAGAAGAACCCATTCGACTAGAGTGGCATCCCGTCCTCAATAATCTATCTTTGTCGGGGGAGTCCGAAGAAGATAGTTACCCCGCATTCAGGTTTAGTCACATGGCTGTTAAAATAAATTGTGTTGCTAGCCTCACCAGCTAGAGCAGGATATTTTGTGTGTTTCAAGTAATCTAGCCCGGATGCTGAGTTACGCTATTCTTTAGTCGTTATACGATACACGCTATTATGTAGTGGATATTACCGAGCTAGTACTTCGTTTAATTTGCAATTCTTTCCCTGCTGTATTTATGCAACGGCTTGTAAAAGCGAAACTTTCTTTACCTCGCAGAGTAATAGCATGCAATATAGAGATCTCGATTGTGCTCCGAACGATTCAGTACAATATTTTGCACAGGAAATTTGTTGTATAAGATTGGCTCCGCAAGCGGACTGTTATAAATTTAGTAGCATATATTTTTTAAAATTATTGAATGATTTAGCTATAAATTTACCTGCGCTCAGCGAAGGAGACGAAGCACGCCCTTGGTTCCTTATTTTAATCTGTGATACCTTGTGCTATATATCTTTATTTATGTGTATTTATTTGCCTATGCGCTTTTATTAAGGAGAGGATGTTGTATTTGTTAATCAAGCCAGTAATTACGATCGTATTTCAAAGGTTAATTATTCAACTTACTTCATTATATAACTCCATTAGAATTTTGGGTTTTGTTGTTATGTTGTCCGTTGCTGAAGTTTGAGTGAATTGACTAGTTTATGAGTTCAACGATACATTGAACCTGTGCTCGGGTCCTAAACTGCTTGGCGCCCCAACCTTTACAGTTAGTTGGAAGGTAAGTTCGACCTAGCCTTCTCCTTTGAGCTAGGCCGAGGCCTTCGTCCGTTTAAGAACGGCAATTGTTAATGTAATAAAATTACCACCAACTTTCGGTATATAATTATTTTACTACGAACGGCAAACAATTTTATACTCAAACGCAAAGCAAAATTGCTCAATGACTAACCAGCTTCAACTCGTACTAAACAAACGTTTAGTCTATATGGAGATTTCGGAAGGCCGACTAGTCACAGTGACGACAACGTGCGGTTCTTATCTATAATTAGCAAAGGGTGCTCAAATTATCAAGGTGGGAGATATCATAAGGCCGACCAGCTACGGTTGAAGACGGAGTGCAATTTTTTAATAATTAGGAAAAGGTGTTGATATTACCGGGGGGAGGGGGGGAGATACCGGAGGGCCGACCAACTTCAGTAAAATGGAATAGGGTTCTTAGCAAAAGCTCTTCAAATTACCATAATTGGAGATATTGAGGGCCGATCAGCTACAGTAAAAGCTGCGTGCGGCTCTTTTCTATAATTAACAGTCTTCAAATTGCCAAGAGAGGCCAAAAAGTGTTTTACAACCAGTAATTTCATTAGCTTACGAGAGCTCTTAAACTAATTAAAGTGCTATGCGTAGCCACCTCGCTACGACATATAACGTACTTGAAAAGGTCTAGAAACCTCAATTGCTTGCATTGGCCACACACAAACAGTGGCTTAACTATCATATGTGCAGGGGGTGCGAAAAACCTCGGCGCCGAATCTATATAGGCGCCGCGGTAGCGGAGTTTTTAGTGAAAATAAAAGTTTTCCTAGAATAGTGGTTCAAAGCGGCAACAAACTATGATACGTGAGCGACACTGGGCTCTTTTGAGTACACAGCCTTGTCTTCTTTTGAGTAGATTAGAAATTCCAGCTCTATTATAGTGTGTGTTTGTGATTCTTAGATTTCATAGTGCATATAGTAAGATACTATAAACTCAAAGTTTTAAACCGCAAATTTCTGACGATTGCCTTAGATACAGCGGTCATAGAGAGTGCCAAATTACTTCAAACTATTTTTGAAACTGATGTCGATGACGGCTTACTAGAGCAAATTGTACAATTTCGATCTTCGTACACAACTAGTATTAAATCTTGCTTATCAGTGAAGGAAGTGGGAGAAAAATGTATATCTAATCACACATCATTGGCTAGCTTTCCAGATTTGTATACCGGTTATATCATATTTTTTACATCCGGTCACTACAGCCTCAACTGAAAGATCTTTGTCTGAATTAAAAATTATAAAAAACTTTTTGCTAAGATGAGCCAAATACCCCTAAAGAGTTTTGCATTACTGAGCATCGAGAAAGTAAGAGCCAGTACTCTTGGTTTTAATTCACTGATATATATGTTAGTTTTAGCAAAATCTCGCAAAGCAGAGTTTTTAAAGTGCTATACCTACATATTAATATATCCATATATTTTATTTTTTTTGTGAATTATTTAAATTTGTTATTTCTCTTACGTGGTTTTTGTTTTTGTATTTTCAGATGTATTTTTATATTTCATATTATATTTTGCGAGTGTTTGATATACTGCTAAAACCTGTTCTACTTTATGGGTCAGAATTGTGAACGGTTACAGAACTGGTAAAGCAGAAATTGCAGGTGTTTGTAAATAGGTGTTTGGTGGCCAGTCATTATTTCGAACAAAGACCTATGGGACCGACCAAATCAGGTGGACATTAATATAAAAATTAGGAGAAGAAAATATGGATGGTTAAGGCATACGTTGCGAAAAAATGAAACTGAAATTTGCAGAAAAGTTTTGATTGGAACCCTTAAGGCCGGTTGCAGAAAGCAATGTTAAGTCTGGTGTTAGCTAACATCGCGTCAAAGTGAACAAAATCGCATCAAATTTTGTTTACTAATGTATTAGTTACCATAAGCATTTGAGATTTGATTCGTTTTTGTTCACTTTGACGTCGCGTTAGCTAACACCAGACTTAACATTGCTTTCTGCAACCGGCCCTTAGGGTTTCAGAAACAGAGAACGCCCGCGAAAAACGTGGAGGAGAACTATAAAACAAGAGACAGGAAAGACTAGCACAACTAAGCCAAATAGCAAAGGAAAATGACAACCGGAGATAATATACGAATACCCTATGTCCCAATAGGGAATAATGGGATTATATTAAAACATCTAAATGTGTTTTATTTTGCAGTAAGTAACCTTTCATGTTAAGAAAAGAGATTATTAATTTTATTTTTAATTTAAAGTATTGCATGACCAAAAATTACCCCCCCCCCACTCTTTTTTCTGAAACTTCTTGCCTATAGCGGCTATCTTTTATTCTTGCACACCGGCGCCAAACCGTCTTGTTACGCCACTGCACACAAAACCATAGTAAACATGAACAGCGTTATATTGTTTAACGACAATAAATATGATACAAAATTTCACATCAATTAATCTCAGCAGTTTCATAAATAACGAAATCCATAAATACAGCCACGTTTACTGTTGCCACTAAGTATAGGAGTTTAGCTAACACAGCAAAGTTCAAAATTTTATTGATTAAATTAGCGGGCAATTACAAATTTATGAAGATAGCGCAGGCCAAACATAGCAAGAGGGAGACAGTAATAGTGTACCAGCACATACTTAGAAATATAGTGTCTTCCATGAATGCGTCAGTAATTGCTGACAAACTCGGACATGATTCAACACTAGCCGGTATTCTAATTTTTCGGTGGACTTAGTCTACAGATTCGCATTACTTTTAGAGCACAAGATTGTGTTTTAATACTCCCAGCAATGTGAGATGACGTTGACAAAACAAACAGCAATTGACAGCATAATCAGCAACCTGCGCAAATGGGAGCATAGCAACGACTCTTAGTAACAATTGCTAACTGAAAGCGGATGCCACAACAAGAACTCAGCAACAAACGAAAAACTAAGCAATTATTACAAATTCATGCTATAACAACTTCAAGTCGGCTCGAATTAAGAACCAAATATCTTCGATAAATCAACCATACAAATCCGCGGTAGCGCAAGTGAGCTAGAACACTATTTTTGCCTTCATAAGTCACTGTAAATTAGCCCTAATCTAAGGCAAAGGTTAATACGAAGTACGAATTGCGATGAAGACTCTTGCAGGTGCATGGATACAATCATGACAACGGATTGATAATTCATCTTGCGCGACTGAAGGTCGTTCCAAACGAGTTCAGTGACCTCAATGACCATAGAAAGTTGAGCTTTTCGGACTGGGACACCCAAAATGCATAAAACCGGCAGTAAAATTAATGGGTCATAGAGACACAACACTTTTTACTCGCAACAAGATACCAAGCACCTGTTTAAATCTTCTCTAAACCTTATTGCAAGTGGTGGCATTCATGGTTTTTTACACGGGTTTTTAAGTAATAAATATCAACTCTTACGTTGTTGTAATTATAACATCTTCTTTTCGCGGCTTTCCTGCAAAGTGGACAACTGTTTGCGATGCGACATGTTGCAGCTTAATGTAGTTTGCTTATAAATACCAAAATATTAAGCACTAATTATTACTGAACTATTGTATTCTGATTCACCAGAGTTACCGCGCCATATACAGTGTGGAAATAAAGTAACGAATAAATTCATTAACTTCGCTGATATTCATTTTTATAAAAAAATCTCGAAGGGGTGTAGCGATTTTCACCATAGGGAATATTTTCAACAGATTTTTAGTTTCTTATGTAATTTGTTTTTCATGATATGACGTCATAAATTTTTTTTTAAATAACAACCTATATTTTTTTATTTTGGTAGTACTTTTATGTTGTTTTCAATTATATAAAATTTTCAATATGTTACTTCTGAAAAAAACCAGAAAAATAGTCTTAAAGCTTAAATATTAAAAACCAATGAAATAAGCAAAATAAATCTAGTTACAGGTGGATAAAACAAAAAAAGATTAGTTACATGTCAGAATTAAACAATTTGTAAATGTCATAACAAAATAAGCTTCCTTTGCTTTTTCTAAATTAGAAATCACCTTTAGCAAACTAATTTATTAATAAAAATCGTTTTTAATATTTAAACCTTAAGACCATTTTTCTCGATTTTTTTCAGATGTAACATATTGAAAACAACATAGAAAGTACTATCAAAATCAACAATAAAAAATACAGGTTGTCTTTAAAAAAAATTTGATGACGTCATAACTTTTAAAACAAGTGACGTAGCAACATAAAGGTGGTTGTAGTGTATGTCCTATAATTAAAATCGCTATACCCCTTCAAAACTTTTGCATACAAATTAATATTAACAAAGTGAATGAATTTATCCGTTACTTTATTTCCACACTGTATACACTGACTAAAGAGAAAACTGGCTCCATAGCAAGCATCTTGTTGTTTTTTAGAGTGACCCGTGAAAAAGCCCCTGCCAAAACAGTCGCGACAGAATAGCCCACGTGTATATGTTATTACTACAAAAAAAAAGTATATGTAGTGCTAATGCATCTTTATTGCAAAAAAACTCACTAATAGAAATTCAATACAATTATATTTTATTGCAAAAGAACACATTAAAAGCAATTTATTATAAAATTTTATTTTTCTAAATATATTAAAAGAAGAATCAAAGTATTTTTATACTTCTAGATTATGCGAAATTACACGAAAATAATCTAAAATGTTAGTATCTATTATCATAATTTCTCACGAAAACCTCACTAAAGTCTCTAGTCGTCGATTTAATAGTACGTATTCGCTCTTAGATGCCTCTGAGTGCCGAATACCCGCACCAAAAGGTGCTAATTAGATTTCAACTATATCCTGGAAAAAGGAAACAGATTCCGAGTCCTTTCAATTCTCCCAACTGGGGGCGGGCTACTATAGGAACCTTGCACCCCTCTTCAGCCACTAACGGAAATTTCAGGATAGGTAAGAGAAAGGAGGAGTGAAGAATGAAAGAGAGGCCAGGAAAAGTGGAGAAGTACTACCCCGGCATTCTCCTAAGAGAAGGTACTCTGTTGAATCAGGAAAAACACCTAAAAAGCTGAATCAGAGCAGACGGCCAGGGGAATCGAACCCGCGACCTTCCGAGTGCTAAGCAGACGTGCTAACCACTAATCTACAATATTATATTATAATATCCATTACACTGGTTCAATTTTGTCTACTCTCCTTTGGCAAGGGCTATTTTGGGTATGGATTTTTTTGTCAGGGCTATTTTGGCCGGGTCTGTTTTGGCGGGGACCATTTTTTAGAGTAGTTGAAGTACATCTGCATTTGAGAATCTATCGATTCATGATTTTTTTGTGATTCTCTGAAGAATTAACATTGGCGTACTAGTTTCTGCTTTCCACAAAAGTACTGGGATACAAAGCATCATACTACTCGTATTCTTAAACGTAAGATATTATTATTATTATTAAAGAATAAAAGGGTAAGCGGCAAAGCCGATAATGATCCTTACAAATTGTAAAAGTATGCAGAACATAGTAAAATTTCTAATTAACTAAGGCTTACTCTACAAAAAGAAGTAGTAACAGTAGTAGTAGTAGTTGTGGGAAGACCGAAGTCTAGCAAGTAGGCCACCATAGGCCCTTTTTGCCATCCCCTCAACCGCCTTCATTATAGTCCTCTTCGATGGGCTCTTCTCACTGCTTAAATCTCGTGATTTTCTAATGAAGATCAGAATATCAGCCCATAATAAGAAGTTCAACTCTTCCATTCGAAGCGTAGCTGCTCCGAAGATTCTATACCTCAGTCTGAGGTACACCTCGCATTCTCCCAAGTAGTGAAAAGACGTTTCCTCATCCCTCCCACATCTTGGGCAAATGGGATCTTCTTCTACTCCTATTAGTGTTAGGTGTTTCTTTAGTTTACAGTGGCCTGCCAAGATCCCTATCAAAGGATTTGTGGTACTTCGGCTCCTTCCCATTAGCCAGATCTATTTCTTTGAATCAAATCCTGCGTACTGTGGTACTTTGCCTGACGGCAGCCCCTGTTTCCTGTTCACTTTTCCTCGCTGGTCCTGTAGGCCCGCCCACTCGGTTAGGGCTGCTAAGACCTGCTGCCTTCTTATACCCAAAAAAGGTTCCGGTCCAAAACAGGTTTCCTCGGCTCCGAGTTTGGCTAGTTCGTCCGCCTTCTCATTGCTTTGGGCCCCTGGGTGTCCCGGGACCCAAACGAGCTCGACGTCCTTCTCTCTTGCCAATTCAGCTAAAGCGTCTCCACATTCCTGAACAAGATCTGATCTTGTCCTGGCTGAGAAGATTGCTTTTAGTGCAGCTTGACTATTTTGCTCTAAGGATGTCCTGACCTCATGTTGCCACCGATAGGATGGCATAAACTTCTGCTTGGAATACCGTGGTGAATTTTCTTAAAGCATAGCTTTCTTGTACCCCTCGGCCTTCCATATAAGTTGCTCCTCCAGAGGATTGCCTTTCCGCCACTCGAGAACCAACCTTGTAGCATATCAAGGCATTCGACTGCAGCTTAACCTCTTTTTGCTCCCACTGTTCCCTTAGTAGGGTGATAGTAAGAGAGTACCCTTTTTCTAACCTTAGCCGGTCTCCTGCTTCGGTTAGCCTGATAGATATATTTCTCTAGCAGCCATATCGGCGATCCTAGCATGGTCCGTGTGAACTCCCTGGTCATTCCAAAGCCCCATATTCAGCATTCTGAGGTGGGTAGCAATGGCCTCTCTCTTTATCCAAGTGTCAAGGCCCAGGGTTGTCCTCATTGTCCCTGTAATTCCGAGACAGGCTAGTCGTTGGACCATTGCCAATCTTACGGAAATACTAGGGCGCTCTACACTAGGCCACCAGACCACTGAGCCATACTGAACTCTTGGTCGTACTACCAATGTGTAAAGCCAGTGCAAAATCTTGGGGTTTATCCCCCAGTTTCTGCCTACCGCTCTGCGCAACTGCCGCTGTAGAATTGTTCACCGTCCTGTCGACATGCGACCTCCAACTTAGTTTACTGTCGAGGATTACCCCTAGGTACTTAACCTCTTGCGCTAATGCAAGTGGTCTTCCGTACATTATGGGTACCCTCAGACCCTAAAGTTTTCGTCTTTTTGTGAAGAGAATGATCTCAGTCTTTAGTGGGTTTACCGACAAACCTTTCTCTTCACACCATCTTTCAATAATCCTGCAGGCTACCTGCATTCTATCGCAGACGACATTTAGGAATCTGCCAGTGACAAGTACCAGTCCATCATCTGCGTATGCTTGTGCATAAAAGCACTCTGCCGTTAGACACCCCAGTAGACCGTCCATTATAAGACACCATAAGTGAGGTGAGAGGCAACTGCCTTGCGGGCAGCCTCCCGTCACCCTTGCCCTCACTGAACAGTCCCCTAGGTTTGCCGTCACGGTTGTTTGCTATAGTGCTGTTCTCACCCAACTGACCAAAACGGAAGGGGTTTCCATGGCCTGTAAGACTTGACATATTGTAGCCGTTCTTGCCTTGTTAAATGTGCCTTCAATGTCAAAAAGTACTGCAAGGGCCACTTCCCTATAGTGTAGTACCCTTTCGACCTTGTTCACGACAGCGTGGAGCGCGGTTTCGTCAATACTAATAACTTACGTGAACGTAAGATCAGTAAAGAAGAGTAGTTAGACAAATAGACAAAATGCAAGAGCCAGTATATAGACAGTACGAGAATTAATACAAAATTACAACAGAGGTCCCAGTACTGCTAGAAGAGAATGCTTTGAAATACCTCTCGAAAATTTGTAGTCACAAGTACTCTGCAGAAAACGAAACGAAAGATGCAACTATTATCTACACAACATCAGAAATGCTTAAAGCATTGGGTCATACTTCAATGAATTATGTCAATAGAACTATTACTATAGGAAGAGGTTCACGTTGAAAACATACCAACAGATGTAGCAAGAAAATGTGTTGGATTAGACTGGAGAAATCCAACGTTAAACCTTCGCGGAATTTACCTTTTACAGAGGTTTTCAGAGTTAATCAGACTATGATAATCATTTATTATAGTAGATCTTGAACATATTTGTGATTTATGTGGCCATGCATAATATCAAAAAATTCAAAACAATATTGTACAAATGAAGACCAATAATAAAGGAAACTTTACAAATTTCTGCTTTATTTTAGCTAGAATGTTACTGACTTGATATTATATCAATTTTCCTAAGTACATTTAATGATGGTTTTATAATTCATAAATATTAAAAGCATATTAATGTAAATTAAACACAGTCTTCCTCATAACAATTAACATATATTTTTTACACACGCTACATGTTTCGGTTTATCTGTTAAACCATCTTCAGGCTAAAAGATAAAGCTTATAAAATACGGGGAAAGAAACAGAGAGCAAACACCTCACCTAATGTCAAAATTGAACAGTTATAAATAAACAATTAAAATTAAAACAGACAACGTGACCAACATGTTCAAGGAAATAAATAATTTGTTTATATACAACGGTCAGCCAAGGTGAGAACTGTAAAATATGTATCAAAGCCACAAAAAAACCGATAAATGGAATAAGTTAAGCAATTAATCAAATTTTAAATTTTAGATTGAGAAATATATAATTGCTACTGTTTGCAAACTCCGTGACCTCATTGAGGCAACGATCGTTTAACCGGGAGACAATTTCAAAGATTTCGTAAAAATTTAAATTATTGCCTTAAGGGCAGACGTGAAGAATTTTAACATTGGCGTCCCGGTCAAATTTTATTCTCAGAGGGTCGGTAAATAACGGTAAAATAAAGAGGGCGCCACCAAGCCTGTCTTAACCCGAATAACCGGGCCTGGGCGGTTAGACGGGGGACGAAGTATTCAAGACACTCCTCGGGAATTATAAACTCACACAACGATTTCGTGATGGCAAAAATACTTAGATCATGAAGTGGGGCTCTTTCAGCTCGGCAATGTCACCACCAAGCTTACCTGCACGCTCTGATCTCACTGGCCCCACCGTACATTTATCTTCTCTATGATGGGCGCACGCTGAAACAGAACATGCACAAATCGACCAAGAATAAAGCGTCTCTTAATTAGATAAGCGTCTATTATTCCATTCTTACATTGGGGCAGCAAAGCGTGCCGCAAACATTGCGTTAATTCTTATAAATAAGCATCAGCTGATGGGCGCACTACTGTTACTAAACAACACCCATAACTGTACAAAATCAAGAGCAGTTTGACATATGAGTCCCACAAAGCGAACGTTTGTTCATAAAAATCGAGTTATGTGACAGCAAAGGCGACGCGAACAGAGTAGCTGTCGGCAGAATCCGGCGCCGCAAAGAGATGCGGCGAATTAGTTAGAAACCCAATTCGCAAGGCAAAAAGGGGCCGCGTTACTGAGATATATTTAGCTGAAAAAGGGGGCTTACATAGCCTAACGCCCGCAGGCGAATTTAGAATATGACACAGCTGGTGCTACGCCGCCCAAGCGATCGATAACTTCGTGTAACACTCAACGAGCCGAACACGACGCCGTTGCTAACATACGAAAGGTCTCGCACAAAACTTGGCGAATATGGCACCGCCCTAATAAGAAGTGATCTGGCTTACATGATAATTTGGGCAAACACAGCAAAGCCCCAGTGAGGGAAGTGATTAGATTAAAAACGAGCGACGCCACTTCGCGACAACAATTTAAGATGCGAAGGGTACATTTTTAACGGTGCACATGATTTCACATCAAGTTCGCGCACATGCAATTTTACTGCGACCAAACTGGCGATGCCGCCTTACAGCACGTATGCCAAGAGTTCAGCAATTATTCACATGGTTAAGCGCAAAGCTCGCGCACGAGAAGTTAGTATGTTTCAATGGTTACAAATACCTTAGTTTTATTGGTGACCGCCCAAGAGATCGGCATGCGGTCCAGCTGGCGGGAAACAGGTTGCCTATGGCAATTAATTCGCCGCTAAAACGGCCGACTTGTGAATGGTCTGGATGCGCCCAAAATGGCGACAAAGGCTGGCGCTTCAACAAACGCCGCTACGACGGCAAAACTAGCCCAAGTGATGTCCTACCTCAACGGAATCCTCGCACAACGAGCTAAAGGGAACACTCCCTTACGTGACGACGTAGAACCGGGCATGGAATTCCATCACACCTACGCCTTGGCGTAATAAGATCGCCGCTAAACGACACACACCTCCCTTGTTCAATGGCCTGAGTTGAACTGCCACTCTCGCTTAAGGCAAAACAGTTTATCAAACACTTGCTGAAGCATCACGAGACGGGAAAAGGCTGACGCCTCCGCCAAGGGCGGGAGCGCCGCACGAACACACACACTATCCGACCTCTTAGATCGACGGCTCTCGGCTGAATGCCCCCGCAAGAAGCGTTAGGACGCCCGGAGTGGCGTGAGCCAAAACGGCGTTACCACGTGACTCTCGACAGCCAATGGCGATGCGCCCAATAAAACAAATAAGTTCCGGTGACAAAGAGAGTGCGAGGCCTCGCAGTCGCCTCAACAGCGTGATTTCTAGAAGGTTCGGAAATCTTGCGAGCGTTAACACCCGGCTGTCAAAGTACCAACAAAGGGGTGCCCGGATGACGAGAAATACTGCACTTGAGGCCAAATATGTGCAAAATCATTATTATGGAATTAGGCGATGAAGCCAAATAAGTAACTAAAAGGGTTTAACATACGGGCATGCCGCCCTAAAGCCTAGGCTAATTAAAATACAAAATGACCTGACAAGTTCTGCAGTGTAGCGTTAATGACTGGATAACATCAAACCCTGACAAAACTGTTACGATTAGAAAAATTGCTGAATTAACTAATCGTGCCTATTTAAGAGCTTTTACAGCCAGTAACATAATTAGCGGTTTAAGAAACCGGAATTTGTCCGCTTAATAGATTGGCATTTAGCCATGGGGATTTTAATTCAAATTATGTTACGAATAGACCTTTGCCTGAAAAACCCAAAGATGAAATGGAAATGGAAATCAAAGAGAGGAAAGCACAGAAGACCAGATAGAAGATAGTAATATGGTAAAACAAGGAGAAGAACAAATCAGAGAGAGGAAAACGGTAAAACACGAAAGATAAATCTTTTAAAAATTCCAAGGAAAAAATACGTATTAAATCCTAAGCCTCAGATTACTATTTTACTTATCACTACCGACTTGCCGTTCTGCAGTGGTCTTAATAATCATCCACAAACACTATTCCTAACACAGAAACTTACAACCGAATCCATTAGACCTTACTCTAAAGCAATAAAAAACAAAGTAAAAGTAATAGACGCCTGGGCTCTCAAGAGATTATACTGATACCCCAAAAAAAGATAAGTTGGGGGAAATAGAACGACAAATGAAAGAAAAAAATAAGTGTCTAAAACGAAACTTAATAAAAATGCACCAAAAAACCACATGGATAAACAACCAACAAAAAAGTTAAATGGAACAAAATTACTCTGATTTCTCTTCCAATGAAAGTGATATATCACTTCACGATAATTCAGACGAAGATCTTAGCGATGAGTTTGAGATCTCGAAAAGGTTAATAAAGAGTAATTAACTGAAGCAGATTTTGTTCTTGTGAAATTTTGGATTAGAAACACCATGATTCATTGTGTTGGACAAATTGTAAGCATAAAACACAAGAATACCACAAAATGTAAGTTTCTATGAAAAGGTTTATCTACCACCTTTTATTTTCCTGTCATTTACGACACAAGTGAAGTAAACAACAACGATATTATTTGCAAAATTACTGCCACTTCCAAGGCGGGAACTTCTAGAACGGTTTTATGCTTTCATTTTTGCTACAATTTTGCAACGCTTATTGTTAACCAAATATATACATTTCTAGTTGTGAAGTTTTAATAATATCTATTTAGTCGAAACAAATGCTTGCTTTTTATTTCCATTAAAGTGTAGTAGACTCTTAGCCGAATTCTCCCTAGTGCTGGCCGAATGCTCCCTTGTGATGAGGAGCATTTAGTAATGACAGCGAATCAATAAAAATGAAATTTTTTATCAACAAATCGATATTTTAGATATATTTTTTAAGTAATACTTAGCTACGAGCCTCTAGTTGAAAATAAAGTAAGTTGTTGCCTTTCGAAAAGTAGATAAAATATAATTAACCCCGTGTAATTTCATGCATTAGTTGATTAGTAATTTAGCTTCTGGTTTTATTTTCAATCTAACGAAATCAGTGTAATTTTTTTGGTGTATTTGGAAAACTTAAAATTGGCGCTCCCTTTGTTGTTAAAATCTTTTGCATAACTTCAGAGTACCTATAACTATTTTTTTAAGAACACTTTTCCATTTTTCTTCTGCGATTGAGGACGTATACTGCTAGCTTCTCAAGAAAATCATTCTCTAAATCTTTGGTAATACGGTGTGGTGCTGGAATGCTGATTGAACATTTCAATACATTTGGTTTTATAATACCACTTCTTGATGGTATATATTTGCATAAGAGGTAGCAAGTACAAATCAAATACTACAACCTAACCTCACTTTTCAAATTATCAGGTTTCTATAAACTTTTAGCGGTGAAAACCTTAATAGCTATATTTTACACAAGACGATAACATTTTATCGTTTATATAGCAAAATTCAAAAATAAGAAAAACGTCAGAAAAACATAACAAAGTACTTCATCTACCCTTGCAGTTAAAGTGCTACTTGATCTATTATTTTCAGTTGAACAACGCACACTTTATCATCGGCTATAGAAACAATCTGTAAAGGCCTTCAGTCAGAACTTCCTTCGCAAGTAAACGTTGTGACACTAAGCTATTTTAAAGGTCAAAGGAAACTAGGGTAAAAGTATGTTAACGTTCCTAATAACACTGAAACAGTAAAAGGAAAATTATACAATTTTCAAATAAAGAAAAACATTACCGCAATTTCGGTTGCCCCCGTTTGTAACTAGAACGTACTTATCATTGCCCGTTTATGTTTTTTTTACATTTACCCTGTACCTGTGGGATTCCATTTTCGTCAAGTGTAAAGTCTAACCTATGTGCAAATCATTACTTTTATATATTTTTAAGTTAAAGCAAAAATAAGCAATTTATTTGTTAATGTGCTCACCCAAAATAGGCCCTTCTTCTTCAAGGGAAACAGATGTGTGGACAACCACTTCCATTGGTTGAAATCAAAATAAGCACTCCCATTTGTATGATCATCACCTTCGCGACTTTTCCCCACTTGTCATTTTACAAGTAGAAAAAAACGCGTCCAAAACAGTAGAATTAAAATTATGTATGTAACTCGCACGAAAGTGAACCCTTAGACTTGCCTTATTTATGGACCTCGCTTGCTGCGTTCGCTTGGCCATAAACTGCGGATCGCCAAAAAATCCTTAATTTCATACTTGCAACATAATAGCTATTTTTCGTGCTTGGCTCGTTTATAATCACGGCTTCGCTTCGATTAAAAAGCTTGCGTCTTGCACGAAAAAACTATACTTTTCTCAACTTGTGCAATATACTATTTTCCTTTACTGTTGTAATGGCAGTGTAGGTTGGATAATTTAAAAACAATTCATTAAAGCTCATCTGTCTTTCTCTTGCTTTTGTCTAGCTTCTTCTTTTACGTGTTGCATCCATTTTCTTCTACTTTCATCGATATGCATTTTTTGTGAGAAAAACCTGCCACTGGCTTTTCAGCGATTTTCCTTTTTGTTTAATTACTTAAATGTGGCGGTAAGTTCTTTTACACTTTAGAAATTGCCAAGACGTTTATGCAAAAGAAAGTCATGGCAAATCAAAAATCAAATCTATAAGAACAAAATAGAAGTCGTTTCTTCATTCTATTATTGAGGAACCAAGAATTGCAATTGATAGAAAGAATTGATCTAAAAAATAACTGACAATATCTAAGCTACAGTCTTTACATACAGACGTCAGTACTCAACCGTTTTATTTAATTATTACAGTAAACTTCATGGTTTGGCTTTGAGAATATCGTTAAATGAAGTTTGGTTTTAAGATCCGTAGCTTCAATTTCTGGAGCTGCATCGGATACAAGGCTTTCAATTAACCATCGCTTATTTGAGAACATAATTATAGCTCCATCAGATTTACAAATTTCAATTGCGGTTTAACACACATGGAATAGTCATTTACGTTATAATAATATTTTACGGCCGTGTATCGTACAATGGGTTATACAATATGTTCATTAAAAAAGTCCATAAGGGGCGGCTGTGGAAATTCAAACGTATGACTAGTATGTTGATGAAACTGTAAGTCTATGTCAAATTCGAGGTTACCAGGTTAGGTTTTGTGTCAGCGTGTGTCAAAACTGACGGAAAACCTACTGGAATTTGACATAGACTTACGGTGCCACCAACGTATTATTCAGCAGTTACCTAGCAACACTTTCCGGCCTTGTGATGTAATGTTCCACTTTTCAGACTAAAATTAATGACGTAAAGTCGTATTTTTTGGACAGTATGAAATAAAAATTATTTAAACATTGCCCGACATGTTGTCTCATTACAGTCACTTCTATTTCAACACAATAACATGATAAAAGCAAGGTGACGTCATGTCGAAACAAAATACATTTTTACTTCCCTCGTTTAAAAGACTAAAAGGGTATTATAAATGCGAAAAACAGGTTTTTGCCTATCTGCCTATTGTCCGCATAACTCAGAAAGTAATTGTTGGAGAAAGACGATATTTTGAATACAGATTATATATGCCTTCCTGGCATAAAATCGAGAAAACCTCCGTAAAATATATACAGGACAAGTAACTTAAAAATTAAATATTTCCTATTTTCGCTTTAACTTATGGACAATTACTTAAATGAAAGTAATATTTTGCAAATAGCTCATCTTTTTCCCTTGAAGAAAAAAAGCCTATTTTGGGCGAGCAAATTAACAAATAAATTGCTTAGTTTTGCTTTAACTTAAAAATAGATAAAAGTAATGATTTGCACATAGGTCAGACTTTACACTTGACGAAAATGGAATCCCACAGACATAGGGTTAATGTGAAAAAAATAAAAAAAGGGCAATGATAAGTACGTTCTAGTTACAGAAGGGGGCAACCAAAATCGCGGTAATGTTTTTCTTTATTTGAAAATTGGTATAATTTTACTTTTACTGTTTCAGTGTTATTAGGAACGTTAACATACTTTTACCCCTAGTTTCCTTTGATTTTTAAAATAACTTAGTGTCACAACGTCTACTTGCGAAGGAAGTTCTGAGTAAAGGCCTTTACAGATTGTTTCTATAGCCGATGCTAAAGTGTGCGTTGTTCAATTGAAAATTATAGATCAAGTAACACTTTAACTGCAAGGGTAGATGAAGTACTTTGTTATATTTTTTGAAGTTTTTCTTATTTTTGAATTTTGTTATATAAACGATAAAATGTTATCGTCTTTTGTAAAATATAGCTATTAAGGTTTTCACCGTCAAAAGTTTATAGAAACCTGATAAATTGAAAAGTGAAGTTAGGTTGTAGTATTTTATTTGTACTTGCCACCTCTTATGCAAATGTATACCATCAAGAAGTGGTATTATAAAACCAAATGTATTGAAATGTTCAATCAGCATTCTAGCACAACACCGGATTACCTAAGATTTAGGGAATGATTTTCTTTGAGAAGCTAGCAGTATACGTCTTCAATCTCAGAAAGAAAATGAAAAAGTGTTCTTAAAAAAATAGTTATACTCTAAACTTATGCAAAAGATTTTTACAACAAAAGGAGCGCCAATTTTAAGTTTTCCAAATACACCAAAAAATAACCACCATGAGTATAAACAACCTATTCCACGCACAGGCGTTTAAAGTGCCCTAATTTCAAGAGTAAAATACCCCTATAATTGAAGGAAAAGGAGCTCTACCAAAAAAATGGATTCTAGTATGTAAACTGTGAATTCCTTACGAACATTTTTTTTTAGTTTTTATCACTTTAACTAAATTAGTGTTAGGCAAGAGACCAAAAATTAATAATACGAATGCTATTTATATTCTGAAATGTCATAATAATAATAATATTAATAATAATAATAATACAGTTTCACGTTACATCGGTAAAAATGAATCACTTCACGATATATTATCATACAAGGGCTATTCGTTTTTATTATGAAAATAGGTCAACAATCACAACACAACGAGGGTTTCGCAGAAATTTTAATGTTGGTAGACTTGAGTCAGTTGCGTCTCGTAATGCAATAGTGAGTTGGATATATGCAAATCGCCAATGAACCATTATTGAAATGAGGGATGTTATCTGTAATAAAACAGTATCATTAAGTAATTGGGATTCGTTCTTCAGGGCAGGGCAGCAAATATGTAATGTCATAATATAGACCAATATTTATTAATTACAATTTGAAATACTTTTACCAAACGTTTAAAAATGTGTATTGTTGGGAAAGGGAGCACCTCCCAGTTATTATATTTTTATTGCACTTTCAAATGGTATTGTATTTATATTTTTTGGAATGCACTATCTAATGTTATTTTCAGTTAAAATTCGTCAGTCGGCTGTGAACTACCTTGTATAAATAATGCCTTAAGACTTGGGCGAAAATTTCAAATAAACAACTAAACAACTTGTCTACCAGTGCAGCGCCACCTGGAACGAGAGAAAACAAAGTTTTCATCGCCGCCTGCTCTTAAACTTCCCAAAGGGAATACTCACACCCTAAATCTCAATTTACATTTCCCACGATAATTGCGACCGATTATTGCTGATTTATGGACACATTAGTGAAAATTTTTACACTCTGCGACTTAAATGTTGGACTCTTAATCTCATTAGTCTATTCGCTTCCAGGCTGCAATATCTCAGTCTTAGCTTCTAGAAGCACACGATAAAGTGGTCCATAACACTGAAATCGCCGAGCTTATCTCCCTTATCGCAACTGGTTATTATCCTGCAGCAATCTCAGCAGGATATTTTTCATATAATTGTCTGCCTCGACGGAAATAATCATTTGCCCTGGTCTGAATGTCCCAACGCCGACATCTCATTATTAGCGCTTTTACAGCACAGAATAAAACAATGCGATCTTTTGGGACGCGGCGCGAACAGCTTGTGATTAATAAGGGAACACACCCCTTCCCCGACTCTTTTCAAATTAAATAACTGTGAAATTGAACTGGCCCGGGTGCATGAGAAAAGGCTACGTATAAGCGACGTGCTCGGTTTGCTCATCGACACCTTATTACGGATCACTCTGGCAACGTTTGCGGCGTCATCCACAAAGTAACCGAGCAAAATTCCAAATTTTGTGCTGGCAGGTGTAATTAGCTGCTAATAAGCGCTCTCTGTGCCCACTCGATGAGCTCATAAAGGGAATTGCTGCTGGCAATGCGACAAATTGTACCACCTCTTCGTAAAAAGTGGAATTATCAGTCGGCTAAATAGAGCGGTCCATTATGGTATGAAAATTGCAGAGGAGTTTATTTACGTTTGTGTAAACGCCATGTTAAATTTAATAGCGTAATAAAGAACATAATAACTGTACAACAGAACGGAAAAGACGGATTTTTCAGGCAGATGTTTATGACAAAAACTTGATCTTAGTCTGAACTCTCAAGATCAGCAGAAGAAAAGTTTTAAGTATGACTGTAGATATTCTTATTAAGTTTCAATTTGCATTGATACAAGTAAATGAAAAAGTAATAGTTCGACTGACTCCATAGCTATGCTCACATAAGATTTGGTGCCGAGTTGTTTAAATTTGTTCACCTCCACCTGATAGTGACAGGCTTCTTTTGGTGGTTAACATTTGCAGTCGCGAACGAGCTAGGGTTTTTGACATCGCGGCATGTTTTTCAGATGAGTACAGGAAATGAGTCGGTGCAGGAATAAGGATGTGCGAGTTCAAAGCATTTTTAACAGACCGTGGGATGTAGCAGTCCTGGGTTAATAACGGGCGATACTTTGGCAATTCGACTTCTGACAGATATAACAACCAAAATACACGTTTTGGCGCATATATACTCCGTACTGTGGAATTGAATGGAGCTTCATTTACAATTCACTGTGTCGGACAATTGGGTCTGCATTTGTAATTCTTCTCCGCTCTCCTGTATATCGACTCCGCCGACCTGCCAGCATACGTTATGTTATGTGCAAATTATCTCGTCATTCACACTTCCACCAGCCTAACAGTGTGTTACGTTTTAGCTCGGGGTGTGACTGGCTGGTGTTTAGAAAATTTAACGCTGCTAACAACGGCACCTTTCTGCATTCGAACTTTTTTATATGTTGTGTTTATAATATGTGGCATACTATAAGTAGTGTTTAAATATAGGAAATTGTAACGTAATTAAAAAGATATCCTACCTCAACAGGGAAGGTTTTGCGTCTATCCTACTGTATTTATTTAAGGCGCCTTTTCTGGACATTTCAAGCCTGCTTCCCCATCATTAAAAGTAAGTCAGCATTTCTTAATATAACGATTTGTGGCATCAGGACGAAGGTAGTTTGTAGGTACCCTGTAATCTGGGCCAACAGGAATCGATTCTCGAATTTCGTTCCGGCAATACAGTAATTTTTTAGTTTACTGCATTGTAATTTGCTTGTAAAGCGCAATAATGCAGTTTTGCAAATTCCAGAATAGAGCTACGTATTTGATTAACTTCTTCGTAAAAAAAAGACACTTCCCATCTCCAGGCTTAAGCAATAGGTGGCGCTTAACAATATATCCCGATGTTTTCCGGAACAATCTATTTTGATTACATGCGAGCGAGCTAACTTATGGTAGTACCCGCCCTTTCTCCATCGAGCTGTTTAGGGTCTTAATTCTATGTAGACCGTCTAGATTGAAATCAATCAAATAAGCATCAGATTGTTTTATATCGTCTGCATAAAACAAATGATTGAATTGAAGGGTGTGTTGCAAGTTATATGTATACAAGGTAACAGGATTAACCCTAAAACGCTACTCTCCAAAGGCGAAACAAGATTGAAAGAAAATCTGTTAACTACTGCAAGTGTGACTGTCTTATCTGATAAGAAAGTTAAGAAGCATTCTAATAAATTCATCAGAAACTTGATGAAGCGAGGGCGTGGTACTTTATTAATAAGTTAGTAACCCTAAATATATCTTTACTAGCTCAAAACATATAGGGCTTAAAGAGCGTCCCATATTTTCATTCCGATAATTTAGATATTTTTGTTTGAGTTTATTATAACTTTTTCAACATGAACATTTTCACACATGGTGAACTACTTTATATTAACAACTAGAGATTTAAATTAAACATTCTGAAATAACAGATAATAGTTATGGATGGTGCAAGTGAAAAAAGAGGCATTTTATCCATAAGAGGAAAGCTTTAGCTCACGAAACAAGGCCGAGTGAGATAATTTTTTCGAATAGCTTCACAATTATTGAAAAAAGTATTAAATTTAGTGTAAAAATTCGCAACATGCAAACTTCACACGGCATTGATGTGTTGATCCTCTGAATTCAAATGTGTATTTAATGTATCTTACTTACGTAAGCAGAGGAACTGTACTCCATATCGGACCCTTGGCCCCCCCTAACTATTTACTCCGTTCATCCCTATCTTTCGATAACCTTTTCCCGTTGTTAGTGTGTAGGATTGACTTTACAAATTCCGCCACTGACTCACTCCGTCTTTTTTATGGCCTTCCCCTACTTCATGTATTGTACATGTCCTATCCACTTCAACTTTTCTATGGATATGTTGTTGGTAAAATCGAGTAACAACCATTATCGTCAGGCAAAACTAATTCCAAATAAAACTAATTGGTTAGAGTGTTTGGACAACTTTGAAAATGTTATACCTTAAATTGTAATGATAGCCCGCCTTGTTGCAATAAATAGAATCCCGAATAGAATAATGAAATGTTTTTTTGTAAAAGTTATATTGTTATAATTAAAAATTAGTTTTAACTAACATCTATCTTGGGGGCGAGAGGTTGCAGTTCCCAAATTGCATTGCAGTTGTAAATTCAGGTTGTTAGAATTAGTTTTTCTTAGACTTGCCTCTTCTTATTAAAATCGGATTTTAGCAAATTTTTAGGTTTTTTCTAACACATATACCTCTAAATTGTAACGTTAGCGTCAGTAGCAAATTTATCTAAACCATCAATATTATGTCAGAAACTTGTATGGCGCTTATTCCGTCACAATCTGCGGTTACATCGCCTTAATGCTCGAACAGAAGATAAGAAGACGTCTTGTTTACTTTATATTCAAAGTCAAGTCAACTTGTACTTTATATGCATTTTCTTATGTGTCATATTTAAGCAATGTACACGCCCTAGAATTATAAATGTTCTAAAAGACGGTCCTGTATAATGTGACTGTGACTTAAATTATGTTGTTGCGCCTCGATATATGTGCAACGTTCCAGCAGACAGCGAGTTGTGGGGAGTTTTAACCAATGCAGATTTAACACAAAAAGAGGCAGGCGTATCTAGCCTCCAGCTGGAGGCTGCACTTGCTGGCGACTCGGAAGTGTAGTACGAGAGTCTTCCTAGGGCAATTTACGTAAATTAGAAGTGACTTAAAGCAGCCTTGCTGTTAGTAAATGCTGCACACATATGTAAAGTGCAGCAAACAAGCATTTTCCGAAGGTAACTTAAAGCGTCTTTTTGGGGACGCCCATTTATGCGACAAGAAAAAATTCTTTTGTCACGAGTTCCGACATCATTCAGACGAGCGGCTCCCAAGATAAAAATCGGGGGTTCCCCAGCATTTACATCAGCCAGCAGAGGGTGATGCATCGAAGACCTGCTGTTTTCAATGGTACGGCGAAAAGTTCCAGGTAAAGTGTTTTCAGGTCAACGCAACAAGGTTATATTCAACTGCGAGCTTTTGCAACAACAAATAAATTTGTTTCATTGCCAAATAATATGTGTGTAGCTTACACGTGAATTCGAGCAGGGCCGGCTTTAAATAGATATTGGATTCTAGCAATTTTACAATTGCGTTGTTTTGACTTTTGACCTTTGCGTTTTTAAGACACAATTATTCTAATGATAGAGTTGTTTAATATGTTTTTGCACTCATGATTCAAAATTCATATTTCCCGGTCATTCCCGATGCGCCGAAAATGACTTTTCCCGCACCGGGTGTTTTTTTACTTTCCCACAAAAACTATGGCAATTGTGTGTTCCAGGGGCGCTGTAAACGTCAACAAAAGCTAACAGGTGCTAGGATACGTATAAAAATTTAGTAATTTGTGCTGCCAACTCAGTAAAGTTGTAAAACACTAAATAATATTTTTTTAACTTTTTCAAATATTTTGAGTTATTCGTTACAAAAAACATTGTACCTACCTCTTTCGGGAAGAATTTTCCCGAATTCGCACTACATGCAGCACTCCCTTCGGTCGTGCTGCAAACAAAGTGCTCATTCGGGAAAATTAACTTCCCGAACTTGTTAGGTAAATAACTATTAAATGTATGCGTTGAGAGTAGATCCAGCTCTCTCCCGTAGTTTGTATTTTGTCTTCATTTGATTTTCTATAACTTCTGTTTCCTTTGATTTAATTTGTGTTTTCTTTGGCTTGACTTGTTTCCATTGTGTTTTTACATGTTTTGTATTTGTGTTTTAAAGTTAATAGGTTGTTGTAAGGAACTTGGCTTTTCTTGTGCATTTTCAAAGCTAAGTTTCAACGGACAACACCAACAGAGTGAGCCAGATTCCGGTTTTGGCAGAGAGTGATCCTTACTACTTACTTGAGAGATGCGTTTCATGTTCACTATAGGTTAAAAAGGGCAAACAATTATTCAAATATGAAGAGGTAAGAGATGTTTCTTTTTCAACACAATTTGTAGCAAAGTGTTCGAACCACAGCAGGACTAAAGAGACACCATTACAGTTTGATGCACAATGGGAGGGGCTCAATAAACGCGCCACTGCGAATCCCAAATTTGTATGTTCTTGCATTGGGTGATATTCATTAAAACATTATAGATTATTAAGCGTACTATGAATGATATTTAGGAAAAGAATATTTAAAATATACATCGCAAAGAGCGTAGCAATGGCATACGTGACTCTGTGAAAAGTTTATAATTGTAGTTTATTTCATTTTATTTTTCTTTATAGTTACTTTTTGGAGTTTTAAATTTCTTTAAAACTTCAATGGTCAACCAGTGGCGCTAAGAAATTCCTAATCTTCATTTCCAATATTTGGTAGACACTTTAAACTTAAGGAATGTAAAGTATGAAATTGGAAATTAAAAGCTCTTTAAACAACGGAGATCACTGAATTTTGTTTAATGAAAACATTCCGCCAGTTTTACAGTGTCTCTAGATTGGTAAATTCACGCTTCCTTTGCAACACAATCAAATTTAACGGCGCATTAGCTTCGGCTCTAGACTTAACGAAAGTTACTAAAAATAAGCGATTGGATATACGAAAATATGCGCGTTTGAAAGCAGCTATTTGGGTTAACACGCCCGTAATCCTTCTAAGCGCTGCGAAAATTCTCCTTTAATCAATTTTGGGCAATATTTAAACTACCCTCGAAACAAAGCGCGTAATTAAAGAGATTAAGTTTTAATGGGGCAAAAGGTGCAGTGTTGCGGCGCACAAAAACACATTTTAATTCTTTGTGTTACACCAATTTCACTTCATTAAGGGAACAATTTGCACCATTGTCCGCTATCAACAGACACATTAAAATTGTATGAACCACACCACGGAGCCCTAAATGACATCCATGGAAGCAGACCCCATCTTGCTGAAACATCTCTAAGCGCGCATGTTTAATGAATAATAATCTGCTGTAATTCCCCACAACATCGTAGCTGTTAAAGTGACATTGGGAAGTTGCTCCGCTCTTACCCGAGTTAGATACCACATCAAATATTCAAACATCAAGAACAAGCTCCTTGTTATGGGGATTCCACCTACTCAAATGTGGAAAATGTATGTAACGGAATCGTATGCAAATTAACGCAGGGAATAATTTTTGTTGTTATTTTTTATTAATATATGCAAATGCAGCAGGTGCGCTGCCGTGCCCATTATTCGCATCTAAATACGAGTAAGAATAAATGAAATAACCATAAATCAAGCTACACCAACAGTTGCAGCCTTCTCACAAACAAAGTAGTGTGAGAAAACGGATCATAACTTCCGTTAAAGTAGTGCAAAATGGAGTTTTCAGTAATTTATATGAACTTACACATAAATTCTAAGAAACTATGTAACACAAAAGCTGAGTTACGTTCCACTTTTTAAGAGTAAGTGCATCATAAATTCCGGGTTTCTGTCCTTACATAACTAAAATGAAGCTGCGGTGCTCGGGAGCTACTTCATGTAGCAACTTTTTCCTTTGTCCCAGCAACTTCTTTCATTAACGGCTTCGAAGACATCTGCCCGACTATAAATTACTAAAATTCGCGTTCGGGAAGCATCGAATAAGTAGCTTACGCCGGCATTGTCTCTTTCTATTCGGTGTCTTCTGATCCGGATATTAACTCAGGCGGCTGCGGGGCTCACCCAAGTTTTAGTTCCATCAGGAAGCAACAAGTTTGGAAGCTCACCAACGCGAATGCTTTAAATGCGAACTTTGATCGAAGCATCGTCTTATCAGTGACGATGATAATTAGAAGCAATTGGCAGCGAGCCAACGCAATGGAATCGGAACGATAATCCCTAGTTTCCGGACACGAACCAAGCTAACGAGAGAACCCAAACTGGGTACTATTGGCCTTGGGTGCACGCGTAGCTGTAGAAGCGTCAGGCCGGTTAGATGAAAGGGACAAATGTCCCGGCATGAATTTTCTGGCATTTAAGGGATAAATGAAGACAAACATCAAGATCTGCCGAAAGTCGACGCTGAACTTCTCGGAGCTGAATTATTAACTTGGAGTATGCTTATGAATGAATTTATATTTGTGTAAACAAAAAGTTATTTATGTGTAGAGTAGCTTGATGTTTCTATCAGTAGTATTAGTCTCCTTGACTAGTTGCTTTAGTTATGCAATTACTTCTTTCAACCTTTGTTAGGATGCCGCTAACTTTGTTTAATTAAAGTATCACATAAACAAAATTTGATAATTCTGAATTATACAAATAAAAACACACACAGAAAATTTACATTCTGGCGCAGTGATTGCCTACGTAATATTCAAACCGCCTCAAATAAGTCCAGAGGGTTGCCGGCTACTAAATTTGCCGAGCCTGCCAACGAAGCAGTTACAGCCCTATCCATATCAACAGTTTCATGACACATCAACGACATGATTTATGAGGACCACGCCGTTCTCTGCTAATCTGATTGCTTTTTAGGACCGTGTCAGCCAAAGTTAACAAGGGAAGGCAAGTATTTCGTAGCGCACGGCGTCGGTTAACTTGCAGCGCGATAAAGTCGTACAAAACGCAGTTTATGGTGTGTTTGCAGTTCTTGCTACCGCACATAATGGGTATATGATATGCACGCCAACGTGGCTTGATATAGAAGCTAATTAAAATAAAGTTAAGTATTATAACGTAAATAATTGTACAGTGTGGAACGAAAATAAATATCTCATATCATGATTTGCATGTAGATATGGATATGGCGGTAAGTGTAGAGGGAAAGAAATATTTTATGAAGCTCAATGAGACATCTACAGTAAATATTTAATTAAATTTCGATAAATCACTAATGGACAAAATCTATCTCGACGTATAAATCGTACAAGAAAGACTTAGCAGCTGGTGTCTAAGATACTTGGTACTCCGCATGTTTAGTACAAACCAACAAACAACATTATGTATAAGACCATTAGATTAACGATTAAGTAGGAGTTGATGACAAAATCCTAGTATCCTTCTTCAAAAATAATTGTCGAAGAATTAACTCCTTTATTTATCAGCTGTTGCTTGGAAATAAAGAAAACTTAAACGGTCCAAAGCACAATGTTCGACTTCACCAAAATGAGGCTCTTGCAATAAACAATTACAGCGCCTTGCCATCCTAATCCAGTGTGAGTGGCCTACGGAGTGTTTTGACGCCATGGCACTTGATTATTTTTTAGAGAATTACATCGAAATGAAAATGTACAACATGTTCGACTGTTGATCAAATCATAAAATACTCTTGCGAACAATATGACAAATATTTTAAAAACAAAAGAAATTTTCAACTCGGAAATCAATACAGATATTCGATCTCTGTTTCCTCAGTCGTTGTGAGCTCAATATTATTAGATTTTTTTTGAAAATGTTGGTCGCGTCTAGCTTTTGAATGTCCGTGCCAGAAGAAACAGTGTAATTCGTCTTGTCCAACTTGCAATTTTCAGTTCCCTTAAAAGGCAGTCTGTATACGTATGTGAACTTCCAAACCCCATCTCGCCTATGAGTTTCGCAGAGTTTCAAAGGAACGCACTGTATATTACCAGTACAATCAATATCCTATACCTCAATCCGTCGTTTGGCAACCCTTCGACACCCCGGAAAGCCCGGAAAAGCCGTTTGTCGCGTGTAAACTACTGCTGTCAATTCTATAGTATTCCGCAGACGCAGCGCGAAAAGACTTGCCTTCACATCACGTTGTAGAACACAACTTTTGACTTCATCCTGGATAAATTCTAATTTTACTGCCACTAGCGGCAAGCCCGCTTTCATCGAACAACTTTGGCAACCACCGATAAAGTACGCCCGGCCAAGATTTTGTGCTATTCTCGGAATCTGTGATTACCCTTTGTTTTGAACTACATTTCAGCTAAGTTCATATTATATTGCATGTGTAATCTACCGCCAATTTAAAACTCACCGGAGTAAGATTTTGTAAAGTTTTCGTTAATTTTCATATGTTTTAGAACGTAAGCTGACTCTTAAATACCCAAGCCTAACTTTGGTCTACCACAATCTTATATTACGTTTTAACTTCATGTGAGCACGTAGTTAGCACTCCTTTCGGGTATTTATCAGATGAAATTTAAGGATATCGCCATGGTCTTTAGTACAGGGGTTTAAAATCAGATTAAGAAGGTTAAAAGAATACAGTATCAAAACTAAGAAGATGAATTTAAGTATGAAAAGGATATAAAAATCCGTAAAATGTATTTGGTAAAGAAAGGAAATAGAATTTAAAGTTCAATTGAATGAAGCTATATAAGAAACAGTAGAATTCTAATATAATTTAATTATTATCTGAAATAAAGTGGGGAATTAATGAAAATACTTATTCGAGAAATACCATTCAACATAGTGGGTTTTAGATAAGTATAATAAAGTTTCTATAGTGTGTTGGACTATAAAATATATGCTAAACTAAATCACTCAGGAGATATATTATTATATATAAGTACACAAACTAATTTTGACCTTCAAAAGATGTAATAAGTTTGTAAGCGGCTGAAATTTAAAAAATAAACCCTTTATCATATGAATCTTAAATGATTTTTTTTAAACAATTTGATATGGAGAAGTTATAAAGGAGAATATATATGGTGAGATTGCATTATAAAAGCATTTTCTGGAATTGGAAGCAGAACTGAGTTTATTTTCAATTAAGTACATCTAATGAATTGGATAGAAGTGGCTTGTTTTGCTGGAAGTAGCGGACGTCGAGTTAGTTAGCGGAGTGGATTTCTGATGGTATAGATGGAAGGGTTTTCATCTACTGGAATTGTGATTCGTCAGGCTTGTCATTGAAGTGACGTTTTGGAACTTGTACCTAGTCGAGTTTTGTGTTACTGGGTTGTTAACTTCTGATTTTTTGAAAGAAAGGCATGGAGGAAATAGCGGGTATCCTATCGTGTTTTGCCAGGAAGTCTTTGCACATCTAGGTGTTTTTGGTGAAGTCGTGCTGGAATTTGTTTAGACGTGGGAGATCTTTGTGAGATTGCTGGATGCGTTTGGCTTAGTACAGGAGAGTATCGATGTGCAAGAACAGGTGACAGAATACAGGTATTTAAGTAAAAACTGAAAGAAAATATAGAAAGAGTGAAGTGAGGTAACTTTAATTAGGGGAGTACTTACTATTTGATATTGTTGAATGACAAGTAATGTAACGAGAAGGTATTTCTAATTGATTTTGCACTTTAATTTGAAGTGACAGGTGACAGCCAATAAGTTGTCATGAAAGAAAAGAATTAATTTCAGGTATAAAAATCAGTCTAGATTATAATCAGTCTAGATTATAAACAAATCCGACCGATGTTTCAGCTAAGAATAAAATGCTTTCTACCGGAGCTAGCGTTTTTAATAATATTGATAATCCATAATTATAAAAGGACAAATGAGTTAACTAAAATTCAATTTTAAAGAAAGAATTGATTAAGAATAAACTAAAGTAAAGTAAAAGTCAAATATAATAGCTAAAATAATTAATATTATTATAACATAGTCAATTATAACATAAAATAGGCGCCACAACGTAGAGTCACAACAATATCTTTCATTCAGTTTCATCGGTAATTAAAGAGTGTTAAAGATTTTGATAAATTAGGTAGGTGGGTCTCCAAATTACCCTGCTTCAGTGTGTATATATATTCTACTAATGTTGCATTTATTGCAATTTATTCTGGAAATGGTCCGCTTAAACGAAAAGAAGTTTTTATCACAGGCAGAACTCGCACCAATCGCTAAAATATTCTGTGATTTATTGTTAAATTTATATTAATATTAATGAGTATGCAATAAAAGCTTTTTATAAAGCTTTCAATGTTATTATTATCGAGAATATTAAATGTACAATATATTTTGGGTACATTTAGACAGCAACATTTCCGAAAAATGTTTGAGGAACCCTGGTGAAGCTACTTCCGTCTTTACGTAGATTTGCGGAGGTTAGGTATCTAAAGGTTAACCGTTGTGAAATAACCTTTCTCCTCGTTCGTACTACAGTAACGACAAGCGCTCTGGAAAGGTATACCAGTATTACGTTTCCTGTGGCACTCATAAGCGAGCCCATTTATTAGTTTTACTGACAAAGAACAGGTAGAATTCTTAGGGATTGCTTTGGAAACTTTTTCTTGCGGTTACAGCTGGAAGACTGGCCCGTTTATATATCGTATTATGAATTGTATATTAATGGGGGTCTTTGAAATTTACTGTACCACTTTTATTTATAGAGCGCAGTGTAGCTGTGCGCATTTTTAAGTCAAGTAAGCATTTTTAGATATCCAGAAACATGTACGGTTGAAATCACCGTTCACATTTTCGATCGTCGACAATGTAATAATATCTTACAAGGATAATGGAAAGTCCTTGGTTCGGGAGTCATATAAGACGTTGGATAAGTAATGCTCTGGTCTAATTTTGCTTATATACTTTTACCCGACGCCCTCGGGGCATAAAGGGATGGATAAAAGTGGAGTCATAAATAATTATCCTTGGGTGAATAGATTAATGTCAAGATTTTAAACTAAAATCAATTATGCAGTGTATTTACATATTTGAAATATTAAATGGAAATGTGTTCGGGTTGGTGGATGTAGAGCTGGACCTGGGAGGTGTACAACCCATACTGCAACTGAGCGCCAGAAGTTGCTTTGACGAAGAATTTACATTTGTTACTGTACACTGTATCTTTTAGCGGTCGTTTCTGTAATTACAATGTTAAATATGGCTACACCTGGAAGCTTGGCAGTCAAATATGCAACACTAATTTTTGGAAAATAACCCTTGTTAGGGTTCTTCCCGGATGTGCATCGTGTAATGCAGGTGTTAAACTTTATCTTCGAAAAATCCGATTGTCGACCCGGGTGCTCACCGAGATTTGCGGAGCAACTGCAGGTAAATTCTCGGGGTTCTGTAAAGTGATACAACTTTGTCTGGCGATAGTGCAAGATTTTGCCGATCGTTAAGAAAGTTCTCTCGTAACAGTTATTCTCTTAACTAATTATGGGAGTGGATCGACGTAGTGAGCGCCTATCTAACAGCAATCCGCGTGTTTCATGTAACCTCTTTGAAGGAATAAAATTGCAGTTTTTGCAGTATAGTGTTAGGGCTCTGAACCGCTGCGATTCAGCTGCGAGTGAGTAAACCCCAGATAACGGGTCCGGCAAACAAGAGGTTCGGTTTCAAAGGCTATTTTGAGGGAAAAATTCTGATAACGAAACCAGCGACCAAGTTTACGACATAGGATAGTTTCAATGATGTATTGCTGATATCGGGGCCCGGAACCAAGCAAATAAGTTAAGGGTAGCCCTCAAGTTTGCTTCTAAATACCTGATCCGGCAACCTTTAAAGCAGCTTCAAGCTAGGGGTTTAGGAAGGTATTTAATAGTTCTGGAAGGCTTCTTCGGCCAGGTCTAGAACTCGGACTCGTGCCGACCCGACTTTCAGGACAAGACGAAATCAGGATCGGTGCAGCGGGTCTGCTTTGATTATCAGGGTTAAACGGCGGCTTCGGGTTCGAAAAAAGAGCCTTTTCTGGCTGTAGGCGACTTTGGCCAGGCTCAGAAAGCCTGGTGCTGGTGGTACCTTTAGTTGGAGCTAGCTGGACTGATCGATAAAATCAACTGCCTTATATGGCTTACTACCTGGGCGACCTACTAGAATATTTGAGAAGGGATACACCGAGCTCGTTCTCAGGCGGACTCGCCCTCCGCTGAACCGTATTGCTTTTCTTCAAGCTTTGGTGTGCTAGAGGTTCAGACGGCGATTGTGACTTATTGGCGGTGCACATTATTTATGCGCATATTAAATTTTTGCAGGTGCTAACGCCACAAGGAGATTTTCAGTAGAATCCCCACACTGTCACTGGCATTTAAAACACTATTATGGTACCCTAAACAAATAAGAATTTATCCCCGTGCCCTATATCTGCAAAAACATAGTTATTTTCAATATCGCGAGCAAGAGGCTTCTGCTTATTTAAGTGTACGAACCCCCCTTCCATTTCGCTGAGTTACTGAGCACTCTTTAAGTTTTTTCACGTCGTACACGGGAATTTACTGATAAGAAAATTGAGCCATGCTGTAAAATATTTTCTTCTAGTTTTAATAGTAATAGCACAAAGTTCCAGCTGTAACTAGATACTGTACATAAAGATATTTAAGGCTTAAAAGAGCTGCGAATTGGTTATATATTCTCAGAATTGCAATAAAAACTGCTGATAGTGTTAATTAATTTCTATTTAATTAAATGTTTGTATAAATTACTTTCTTTAGGATTTTAGCTCAAAAAGGAAAAATAAATAGTAGGTAAGTTGATTTGTAACGGTATTATCAGTCATAAATGTATGGGAATACAAACATATTTTAAAATTTCGAAATATAAACGTTATGAGAAGGTATTAAATGTTTACATGATTAAATCGATAGCGCATATCTAATGCGAAAATGAAATTTTCGTTTCAAAGACGATTAGCGAGATCTCGTTTAAAAAGGTAGCTAATAGTTTAACTTTCTAAATTTAGATTTAAGCTAGAAATATAGATGTAGATCTGAAAGGAGTAGAATCAAATAAGAAACCAATCAGGCTAACATGTGAAAAGCTCCGGAAAGGACGTGGTCGGAATTTATTAAGACAGCGAACGCCCTTTATGGTCAATCCGTCCACAGCTACAATTAGTCGCACCCTAGGAGTTTAAATAAATGTAACTCTCTCTTTCTGTTTACTTTACGAGCAGCTGATATTTTCTTACACACCACAAAACAAATTTCAAAAACACCGACTCTAGAGTATTTCATGAGATTTGTGGAGCGATCTAAATTCCTTCTTTTTAATGTACGGAATTCTTTCGCGTTATTAATTCCGGCTTTGAAAACACAACAGAATAGACGCTCGTCTCAGGTAAAGCAAGCTCGACCTAAATTAAATTTATTATTTGTACGCTACAAAGACACCGGATTGCGAAACGAGTTCAAGTCGCTTTTTTAGGGTTAATAGTGCATGCCGCTTGTTCGTTTCCTAGTTTAACGGATTTAATGAGAAAACTTTAATCATCGACCCTATGCACAGAGCTTTGAACAAGTAAGGAGGCCACTTCGCAACGGCGGTTTATGAGTTTTAAGCAACTTACCTTATAAATTCCTAAGAGGAGCACTATGCTAAGCACGATCATGAAGAGCTGAGTGCCAATGATGGCCAAGTAAGCAATTTGTACACCTGTAAAGTAAAAAAAAAGAATTAATTTCGGTCGTACACAGAAGCCTTGCTAAATATGTTCAGCGAAATTTGGCAAAGGTAAAGTCCAACCACAACCTAAAAAGGTTCTAAATTTACAACATCGCAGATGTAACTATACCTCGCACATTTTTCAAGTGATATACCTAGATACAGGATGGCGACTGTGATAATATTTTTACACGGTGCTACCCCTCATCTAGCTATTTCAGAATCTGTTAAGCTTTTACCTAATTGCTTTTCCAGACAATGAGCAGTCCCGGACACCGAAATTCTTCTAGGGATTACGATGTCTGTGAGTTTCTGCACGGTCGTTGTTATACTTGTAACATGGAACATTTTTCAAAGGCCTTCGTATAGCACATGTTAACTGTTAATTCCGTAAAAAAGTCAGGACGACTGAAAAGTATTTAAAAAAACAAAAGTTATTTGTTTCAGTTTTTAATCTCATTAGGTTTTTGCATCAAAAACTTTTAAGTTGTTTTGATGTAAATTTCTAGATTCTTAAAGAACAAGCAACTGTAATAAAGTACTACGCAAAAAAGATCGAAGATGCAACAATAATATATAATACAACATTTACAAAATTCTGCGTATTTCTTATTGTAGGAAAAGCCAGATATTTTTCTCCCGTTGACGTTACACCTGCCAGTTCGACACCTTGCTTATTTTTTCCACCATTATTTTTTACTTTTATAAAAAACAAATTTCAGACAAATTTGGAGGAAGATCACACATGAGCCCCATCTTTGCCAAATCACTTAGCTTTATTGATCATCGTCCGTTTCAACGATGTGGGTTTAAGTCAAATGACGTAATAAATAATGCAAACCGCAATCCCTCAAAGCAACTAGTTAATTTCTGTAACGTTTTCAGTCGATGGAATTACTGTTTTGCATCAAAAGCAATTATTGTAAAAACGGCCAGAACAGCTCCGCGTTGTTTGGGTTAAATTAAACTGTTAAATAGCGCTGCTGGTGAGCGCCGGATCGAATAAAGGCCACTCAAAATAAACTTTCGACAACAAAAACTCCCTGAAAAGAAAGCGGCCTGTAGTTGCTGGAGCAAACCCCTTAAAAACAGGTTACATTCCTTCAATAAAAACTTGTTTCGAACTATCGCATCGGTCGGGAAAACGTCCAACCAAAGAAAAATTATTAGAACCCCTGGGTATCTAAACGAAATGTGTGTGAATTAATCGCAATATTTTAATATTAATCATATGTACAGTGTTCAATTGCAAATTTAATTTTAAAATGTGTACAGTTGTAAACTAAACAATCAGGAAATTTTTAACTTGAACGGAAAAACTGCTAATCGATCTTATTCTTAACAAAAAGCTAGCTCAACAGCTTTTATGTTATACATGATTTGGACATTTATAGTATACAGAACGTCACAAATTCGTCTTCTTGTTTGTCTGGCCACTTCTCATCCTAGCTATTTTTATCATATCTTGAGCTGCGTTATGCCTATTAAATTCTGCAGTTTCTTCAATTCTCTCCACGGCCTCTACTTGACTATTTTGTTACTTCATTAACCATTTGCTCTTGCTAGACTTTTCATCACAATTTTATGCCTCCGTTCTTATCGTCTTATCTACGTACTTGTTTTTCGGTATTTCGAAGCTTCTCTCAATAATGTTCCCTCGTTAGCTGTCTTAACTTTGGCGGAGAGTTTTTTGCACTCAGCTAAGTCTAATAATTTATTATTTCATGTTGCATGTATTAGTTACTGTATATTTTAAGTATGTTATGGTGTGCTAGAATAAATTGGGCGTGTATTGCACGCCTTTACCGCCAAGTTTTGCAGACGTCTATAACATATAGTTCCTATTGTGAAATAAGTTTTGAGGCATATATTAATAGTGCTTTCCTCTGTGCAATTATTTCGCGAATCGCCGGCTAGTTTTAATGATAATTAATATTAGGAACGATTTTGGAAAACTTTTATTGCGGTCACACCCGCAACGCCTGTCCGCTTAAATGTGTTTTATGGATGTTGTATTAATAGATAGTCCAGTGAATAGAGAGGGTTACCTTACAAAAAGTCCGGTAGTTCTAAATTTTTGATATGTTGTCTAGGATGGTTAGTAAATGTTAAAATGCAAAATACCCAATTCCCACCCCTCCGCTCCAGCTGCCATCTGAAAAAACCGCAAAATATTGGTACTTTCTTCAGATTTTCGCTTATATCTCCTTTTTGGTGCATTTTAGCTACAAAAGAGTTCTACTCAATGTTGTAGAAATGAAAATTTTCCTACAATTTAGGTTTTAAATTTTGTATCTAGGACTAGGGAAACAAGTATCAGAATAAAATGTGTAGGGAATTTAATTACCTACAAAACATTTGTTAGCTTACCAATTAATTATCTACCGCTTCCTGGTAATTCTAGTGCCGCAAAAGGCTTTTCGCGTATTAATACCTGCTGTAGGTGAGTGTTTGTGCGATTATTTTGTGCATCGCCTTAATAACTGTCTTTGTAGATTATTTTGGGGAAGCTTACGCTTGGCTCGGCGTATATTACACTTGTGAAATAAATTATTTACATAACTACCAGCCTCTCATTAAATTCCTAATCTGTTGAAACGATCCACTGTTACAAGTCTGCGTCTTCATTTTCGTCAATTAGCGAAGTTACTAGATCGGCGTCGTCTTCGTCGTCGACGATGACCTCGTTCCTGTTACCACATTCTTGTAAAGCACAGAATTTTCAAAAAACGGAACAATTGAGGCTCGCCTTTCTACAGCCACACGCCCCCATACAGCCAGTTGTGTATCTGCATGAAATGGTCTTGAGCAGGTTTAGGGGAGCAGCGTCTCTACCCATCCTGATGGGCTCCAGCCCTCGAGCTCTTCTACACCAGCGTCACTCGATCGAGTATTTGACAATCCCCATCCACTCCATGGCTAGGTGGTATGTTCTCAGGAAGTGGAAATGTGCTACGTCAGTGGTCGGAGGTAGTTTAGCCTGATTGAGCTTGGTGGTACTGGTCTTGAATTTGCTGTGGCGAAGGGAGCTCAACGACTGTTCTCTACTGCCACCATACAGAAATACCAAGATTTTCTGGCAGCAGGGTCCCCGAACCTCTCCGCCTGCTTCGGCAATGATGGGTCTTTCCTAAAAAGTTGGCAGAATTAATTCTTTCCAAACCAAAAATGTTTGAAGTGGTATCGCAGCCCGATATTGCGTGCAGGAGCAAGATACAGCCTTTGGAGTTGTACTTGTAGGAGGAGCCGGAGTAGAATGAGTCTGGCTGTTTCCCTTTCGCTGGGATTTTGAAGTAGTCATTGTTGACCGCAGCTATTGTGCCAGTTAGCGAGTAGGTCAATGTCTTCCCCGACAATGACGACGGCGTCGTACTTGGAAGAGAAGCATTTAGCTGTGACAACTATCAACCTGTCAGCAGCTTCGGAAGCTTGGTCTGTGGCGATGCTTGAATAGGCCATAACTGCCATTACAGCGTTCTAAAGTTAGAAGTTTGACAAATTTTCGGAAAGTGCGATTTATGTAATTTCCAAGAAAAGTACATATCTCCGTAACTATCAGTCCTAGAAATTAAATTTAAAACCTATATTGTAGGAAATGTTATTCTCTACAACATTTAGTAGAACTCTTTCGTAGCTAAAAGCAAAAAAAAAAAGATATAAGCGAAAATCTGAAGAAAGTGCCGATTTTTTTCGGGTTTTTTAAGATGGCGGCGGGCGAGGAGGGGGGTAATTGTGCAATTTGCATTTTAAACACTTACTAACCATCCTAAGCAACATATAAACAATTTAGAACTACCGGACCCTTTGTAAGGTAACCCCTTTCTTCTGGTCTCTATTTACTGGACTAAGAGTGCTCTCTCTAAATTTCTGCATTATTAGTATTTATAAAGCGCAAAGCAGTTGTAGCTTAATAAGCATTTCTAAAGGTAGAGATAAAGCCGAAATCATGGACCCGAGCACCGTGCACATTTCCCATCGCCAGGAGAGCGGCTTCAACGCTAGGTGTCGCCCTAAAATAAGACGAGTGTATCCTCCATATATTTAAAGGTACAATTAAGTTGACTTTCGCGAGTGAATCCCTATTCATATTTTATTAAACCACACCCGCTCTATCCCGCCGAGCTATTGAGCACCCGTAAACGCAGATTTACCGGTAATAACGTAAGATGCACTCATTGTAGACGTTCTGGTTCGAGTGGTGTAATTTGCCTTTGGGCTCCAGGAAGACGTCGTTGGACGCACAATGCTGTCCCTCCAGGTAAGTTAATTAATGCGGTTATATTGTTCGTGCCGCATTCGTGCGGGACGTGCAATATGATTCCTGCAGGTACGGTTTAAAAATAGGTTTTAATATTCTTGCCGCCTACGGTCATGTCGGGGAAGTGGATCTTTGAATTAACAGGAAAATGCGCTAGGAGACAGATAGACGCTACCAAATTCCAACGCGTAGGTTGGGTTGTGGTGGAGACGTTGGGAGATAGATAAACGCTATGACATTCTAACGCCAGGAGAGAATTTGGAGGAATGAAAGTCTAGAGACTGAAGTCGTTTGGACAGGATCAGGGTCTAGGCCCAAAAAGGCCTGGAGAGAAAAACTCTTCTCAGTTAACGCAGTTTCTGGTCAGGATCGGTGGGCTCAAGTGACTTAAATGGTTGAGAAACCTGCTTTTATAATTTCTGGACGGCTTTATCGGTAAAGCCATTCCGAGTATCATGGAATGGGAGCCGGCGCCTGGGTTGCTTGTTCGTGCCTTCACGCATAGCGAGTACGTATTCTGTTATAACCAGTTCGAGCGCTGGCTATATGTAACGACCGACTCGGCGATGGACAAATTAAACACATTTTTGATGTAGCATTTATAATTTGCTGCAGATGCTAGCGTTACAGTATCAGTGTCAATAGCGTAGAATGCAACAAAGATCTCATACAACACCACAGAAAATAATCTGGGGGCATCAAGTCCGGTGGATTTTGAATTAAATAGGGTAGGCAAACCAAGGTGACATGTAATTAAGGCTCAACGTACACCTGTTGTACTATGTTTATGGCAACGCCCTTTGGTTGATTCACTTACACCGTTCTACCCTTATTTGTAAACTTACATATACCTGTCTAAGTATCTCCACTAACATAGATTCTCATTTAGCATTTGTTCATATTTACCTATCTATATCAGCGGCGATTATGGAGTTCTTCATAATTGTGAAGAGCGTATGACAGTCGACAAAAGTCTATTCCTGCTTCGGGACCCCAGATTGTTGCAAACCCTACTTTTCCAGGTCATCGCCTTGCTCATTACCATGACCTTTGATTCAGATCAAGAGTTCAACAGCAATAAAGTTTCTTGGGACAATTCAGGGCTCAGATGATCATGACACCCATTGATTGGGTATATTTTAATTATTCCGTTAGTTACCATATGTGATATTATTTGAACAATTAGTCGCAATATAGAAAAAGCGAGACGATGCACCCTCATCCACTATTAAAAAGAGATCGATCTATCAACATAGAAACCTCGCATTTCATGAAAAGGTAAGTCTCTTTAGCTTATTTATATTCGAATAAGTTAACATAACTACGACTGTATGTGAATGTTTTCGCGGCTAAGCCGAGGCACTGATGTATGGCTTATGTAAGCGTCGCCGAAATCAACCTAAATAAGCGAGAAAGACATACTAAAACCCACCGGCTCGATCATTAGCAACGCGAACGGAAAAGAAACCGATGCTTCCTCGTTTTCCCTAAACAGGGCCATTGTCCTAAAAGAGTGCAGGGAGCTGAAAGCACGTCCCGGGTCATAGAGCTACTGTCCCGAGCCGGCTCCCTGTGTAATTGAGCAAGCTCTAAATACAAGGCGATAGCATCTCCAGCCGGAGCT